>JAKGSA010000873.1:0-49569 GCA_033558755.1 Philaethria dido
GGAGGATAACGTAGTAGTCCGCTATCGGAACCACCACATTTTGGGGAAAGGATGGGTGGGAAAGGGGAAAACCTGGCTTACATGCCATCGAACCGGAACACATCATAAGATATTTGGCGGTTCGTCTTTGACATGATAGTGGTCGCGAGCCAGACGGAGGACGAACCTCCTACCACCAAACAAAACTCTTACCTTAGTTTACCGCCAACAGCTTAAACTACGTCTAAGACGTCTACATAGATCGTCTCCAGATTTGCAGTTATTATTGTTGGTTCAGTACAAAGCGTATTAGTATTTTTGCGATAGTAAGATTTCGGTGACGAAAGTAAAATGAAAAAATATTTGCTTTAAAAAAATTAAGTTAATACCTAAATAGAGCTAAATTTAGTGATTTATCATTTTAGATGTAGACTTCATGGAATTCAAATTCAACGCATAGCATGGTCACAGTAAACCTAGAGTCAAGTTCCGTTCATCGCTTTCCGCTCATTCAAACATTGTGTTATAAGAGTTGGAATTCAACGCACTTTATCTTACCAAAGCAAACAAATGTAAATAATGTATTTAAGCCACTTCTCCGATTGGAAATCGAACCCATTACCTATCATATTTATAGACAGATGCTGTCCCACTGTGTCGCGATGGTCTCTGATTAAGTTTAATGAGTTTATTTCATGCTAAGAATAATTATTTGTAATCTTTTTACATGTGTCTTGAAACTTGGGAGATAGGCAAAGAAATTGGTATATAGGTAGGGCGGGAATGAAGCTTCTTTTCTCCATTCTTTAACCCGTAAAGGACAAATGTTTGGGATATCTTCTTAAATCTATTTTTTTTTTAAGAAGTACAAGAATATTTGTAGTTTTACCTACACTAGTATCCTCGTTGGCGCGTTAACAACGCGTTGCCTTACAACGTATATGTCGCTTTATATAAACGTCATGTCAAACCATGGTAGTGAGTGTAACATTTATTTTATTAATTTAATATCCATAATGCAAAAAAAGTATGCATTATTTTAGAATAATATTATCATTCTATACTTCTTAATTTTTGTTAAAAAGGTGTACAAAGGTTTCGTTTCACGTATTAATATATAGATATCACTGAGTTTTCTGTACTCCATAAAATAATATAAATTCAATACAAACATTTTAATCATACATATGTAATTTATCCCATTTCGCATTTCCCCAAGTAAATACGCACAAATAAAACAAGTGTTTCAATAAACAGTAATGTTTTTCGATGGTATAAATTAGTTTTACTACAGGTGAGTCCCTCGCCATATTAAAATGTAAATCACACGGTCAATTTAATTTCAGGCTTGGAAAAGCAAGCTCCGAAAGTAAAAACTGGAGCCTAAGTAATTACAAAATCTGGTATATTGAGGGAAATTGTTGATCTTACGCGTTCAGGTCGAAAAGCGTCATTTTTTCTTTTACTTCAACTAGGCTTGGAAATATGATATGTATAAGTGTGTCTTTTAGAAGAAAATTCAAAATGTTTTGATTGCCTTTTTTAACCGACTTCAAAAACGGAGGGGGTTATCATTTCGAGGGTATTTTTTATGTATGGGTGAATTAATTTTGATGATTTTTTGATATGATAGCTAGTGTTTCTGAAGTGGTTCTGCTTAAGCTTGGAAAAGCAAGCTCTGAAAGTAAAAACCGGGAGCCTAAGTAATTACAAAATCTGGTATATTGAAAGAAATTGTTGATCTTACGCGTTCAGGTCGAAAAGTGTAATTGTTTTCTATGCTTAAACTAGGCTTGAAAATAAGTGTGTATTTCCAAAGACAGTTTATCATGGTGTAGTTGCCTTTTTAACCGACTTAAAAAATGGAGGGGGTTATCAATTCAACTATTTTTTTATGTTTGTTACCGCATTACATTTTCATGGTTGGACTAATTATGATGATATTTTTTTTATGATAGCTAGTGCTTCTCATGTTATCATTTAAATTTAGTTAAGAGCTCATTAAAATTTAGTTAAATTTAAAATATATCAAAATGAGCAAAATATTTGTTTTAATATAAAAGGGTAATAGAAAAAAATGAATATTAATGGACTTAACCTTTTACAGAAAGTAACATAAAAAATTTAAAAAAATAAGAAATTTTTATTATTCTTTCTATAATTCCTTTTAACCCTATTTAGAAATTCAAAACCTCTTCCCTTTCATAAAAGTATTACGATCTGTAGGTAATTTTGTAACTTTAGAGACCTGTCTAGGGTTAATTTAGTTTTATATTACTAGCTTTTACCTTTACGAGGCCATCGTGACGCAGTGGGGCAGTATCTGGCTGTAAATACTGATGTTTGGTTGTGGGTTCGATTCCCAGTTGGAGGAATGATTATATTTCATTTTCCGCTCTGGGAACACAAAACGCGGCGTTGAGTTCTGCCACTTAGCACTCTCTGACTAAATTGCATTGCGGGATAAAGAGTGTTGGTGTTGTTTTTGCTAAACAGACAAACAGTTGAATTGAACACCTCCTCTTTTTTTAATACAAAGCTTCACGCTGTATCCCGCATATAGCAGGGTAGGCAGAGGGAACCTAGTGTTAAGACACTTCGTTCCCCACTTTCTGCCGAATTAAGGCATTGCGTGTTGAGTGGCGGAACTCAATGCCGCGCTTTGCCTTGTTACCAAACCCAGGAAACGAAAAATTCCACTTTTTGGAGTGGGAATCGAACCCACAACTTGTCGCGTTTACAGTTGCACGCTTGTGCCTCTGCGCCACGACAGTCATCCCTTTTTAAAGTCGGTTATAAAGCGTTATGAAATATTATTCAGTAAAAGGTATATATATGTTATGTCTCCTAGTTTCTATATATAATAATAATTTAATTTATACACCGCAAATATTCAAAATTGATTTCTGCCAAATCCATATTATACATTAATGCTGTTCTAATTTAGCAATATATTGGAAATACCAAGTAATGTAGTCATTTATACAGGCTCAATCACTTCTTCGTTTAAAATATCAATATATTTGTATATCTTAGGAGGAACGTATTAAAATTTTGAAAATTATTTTTTCAATTGCTTAAATAAAATAATGTTAATAATAAAACTGTAGACCTGTAGTGTAGTGGCGCAAAGACACAAGCGTGCGTCTACGCGAGGTTCTGTGTTCGATTCCCACTCAAGGAAATGAAAATAATAAATAATATTTAGAATTTTCATTTCGTCGCTCTGGTAACAAGGCAAAGCGCGGTGTATAGTTCCGCCACTCAGCATGTATTGCCCCAATTAGGTGGAAAGTAGGTACGGGAATATTAAAAGAGAACGGAGTGTCTTAATACTAGGTTCTCTCTACCTACCCTTCTATGTGCTGGCAGCATTTTTTTGATTTTGTATACACAAATGTATACATTCAAGACATCAGTTTCATACTATGAAAAGATTTTATAATCCCGACTCACGTACACATTTTCTATAATATAAATATTCAGTTTAGGATAAACTAACAAACGCGATCAAACATGTATTTTGACAATCTATGGTGATTTTCCACAAACTGTAATTTTTGAATCAGGCCACTTTTCGTCTGACAAATATTGTAAAATAATTAGTATAATTCATTTTTACTTAATTTTGTAATAAATGTAACGCTAATGTATCGTCTGATTTATTTTATGAATCGTAGTACATATATTCATTTATTTTCTAACAAAATATATGTACTCGCATATTATAGATAATGAATCAAATGCAATTTGTATTTGACGTAAATTTAAATTATGTTCTCGTTATTATTAATTATGTAGGAAATATCTAAAAAGCTATAAGCGCAGTTGAAAAGTGTCAGACTAATGACGCGATGCCTTTGGGTTCGATACTCAGCCTGGGGTATGCTAAATTTTAAAATATATACTTTTGCATATGGTATGTCTTTAAAATTGGACGGCGGATGTCTCAACACTAGATTCTTTATCATCTAAATGCTCCCCTTCAAATGCACATTATTGCCGTCTGCGTTGTCTGATCTCCTTTAACAACCATTTTTAACAGGTAAAAAAGAATTAAGCATTTAAATTATTAGCATCTACTAGTTTTACCCTGTATAACAAGGTCGTCAGAGTTTAGTACACAAGCACTTATTATACGGATGTTAAGTACACAAGCACTTAGTAAACGGATGTTAAGTACACAAGCACTTAGCAAACAGATGTTAAGTACACCAGCACTTAGCAAACGGATGTTAAGTACACCAGCACTTAGCAAACGGATGTTAAGTACACCAGCACTTAGTATACGTGTACTAAGTAGAGCAGTACTTAGTACACGGGTGCTAAGTACACAAGCAGTTAGTATACGAGTGCTAAGTACACAAGCAGTTAGTATACGAGTGCTATGTACACAAGCACTTTGTATACGAATATTAAGTACACAAGCACTTAGTATACGGATGTTAAGTACACCAGCACTTAGCAAACGGATGTTAAGTACACAAGCACTTAGTATACGGATGTTAAGTACACAAGCACTTATAATACGGGTGCTAAGTACACAAGCACTAAGTATACGGATGTTAAGTACACAAGCACTTTGTATACGGATGTTAAGTACACAAGCACTTTGTATACGGATGTTAAGTACACAAGCACTTATAATACGGGTGCTAAGTACACAAACCCCTTAGTATACGGGTGTTAAATACACAAGCACTTAGTACACGGGTGATAAGTACACAATCACTTAGTATACGGATATTAAGTATACCAGCACTTAGTATACGGGTGCTAAGTACACAAGCACTAACCAAAGCACCGCAATAGTACTTTGCATGCAAATTGTAAAACCATGCTAAAGTATTTTTAAATTTAAAAAGTAAAGGTAAAATTAGCTAAATTAAAAAAACCGTTAATATTTCTACACCTATAAACACTCACGCAGAATTGAACTATCAATAATAATTTGATATTCAATTTGTTTATGCAAACTAATCTTGCTAAATGAACCTTATTGAATTCAAAATAAGGTTCTAAATCGTGTTATCTATGTATTAGTACTTGTATTTAAGGCATGAATTAATTTACAAGAGCCTCAACAGTGATTTACGTATGGTATGCAGTTGACGGCATATTTTGAAACTGACAAGCAACGCCGTGAAATAGGACGAAGCGTTAGAACCATGTATTGTGCAAATATAATGATGTTATTTACTATCTAAACGATAAGGGTGATAGTTTTATTATACTTTTAATAATTTTCGAGAGACCATCGTCTCGCAATACGACAGTGCCTGGGTTTAGACGTGATTGGCTGTAGGTTCGATTCTCACTCGGGGGGACTGATTATTATTATTTTTTTTATCTTCACGCTGTATCCCGCATATAGCGGTATAGGCAGAGGGAACCTGAGAACCTAGTGTTAAGACACTCTGTTCCCTTTCAACAAATACGTTCCCCACTTTCCGCCAGATTAAGTCATTGCGTGCTGAGTGGCGGAACTCAACGCCGCGCTTTGCCTTGTTACCAAACCCAGGAAATGAAAAATTCCATTTGCTGGAGTGGGAATCGAACCCACAACCTGTCGCGTTTATAGCCGCACGGCACTTGTGCCTCTACGCCACGACAGGCGTCAGGGTCAGGGTGCTGCTTTGTAATAGTTTTTAATAAGTTTTAAAGCATCTCCTGCCTGATAATACTTTTCCGCAGTTTAGTATAATGACGCATGGCGTTGCATTCCGCGGCGTTCCGCGGCAAGAATGTAACGGTTGAGATTAATGTATATTGACCTAGTATCAATATACGTTAATCTCAACCGTTACATTCTATCTAATTACCTCACTATGTCGAAATAAAGTGAAGTTGCAAAAAGCAATTCTTGTATAAATATTAAATTTTACAAATATTCATATATTTAGAAAACATTCTACAGAGATGCTAACAACATAAATAAGTTGTAACAAGCATATAAGAATTTCGACGCAGCCGGATATAGAACGCATGGCTTAGTGGTTAAGAGCGCTTGACAGCTTCAAGAGGCGGATCGTCCCTGCGCTGAAAAACTTTAATACGTTTTCTAAATATATTTTCGTTTCCTGTGGGATTAACACTTTAAAACTTCAAAAATTAAAAGTCAAAACATTTCAAATGAATATCCAGGCTTAGATATTTGTCTAATTCATTGTAATTGCATCATTCTGCCTATCTAATTCGAACCATAGTTACTTAAAAAAATAAAAATCTAACTAAATTTCTACCACAGCGAGAAGAACTTATAAAATAATTTCTTTCATTCCAGCGCGACGTAAGTAATTGGTGTCAATTCAAATGGTCCTCGTTTACATGACGGTGGGATAAAGCGTTTTAGTTTTTACTTGAACGCAGTTGGCTGCAAAAAGGTTTGGTTAAGTACGTTTGGTACGTATGGTTATGTTCTGTATATATTATATTAAATTTAATATTCTTTTAATATTAATAATTAAAATAAAAAAGAAAACCGACTTCATAAATACAACTATTACGAATAACTCAAAAATTACTCCTTCAATACTTAACTAAAGTGCGAAAAGTGGGGAACGGAATTGCTTAAAGAGAACGGAGTGTCTTAACACTAGGTTCTCAGGTTCCAATTCCAGATGATGCAATATATGTATGTATGTGTTAAGTAATTTTTTTAGCTTCACGCTGTATCCCGCATATAACAGGGTAGGCAGATGGAACCTAGTGTTAAGACGCTCCGTTCTCCAACTTTTCGCCGGCTTGGGGCATTGCCTACTGGGTGGCGGAACTTAACGCCGCGCTTTGTCTTGTTACAAAACCCAGGAAATGAAAAATTTCATTTCCTGGAGTGGGAATCGAACCCACAACCTGTCGCGTTTACAGTCGCACGCTTGTGCCACTGCGCCACGACTGGCATATAGCATGTAGTCAAAATGAAACTTGTGTTCACTTATCAAAATTTAAAACGGGACCACATCAGAACCGCAAACTATCAAATAAAAATCATCATAAAAATTGATTCAATCAAAAAAAGTTATATGTAACACAAGAAAATACAGTGAAATTGAGAATCTCCCCCTTTTTCACGCTTTGTCACGGCACGGTAGCCAGAGTGAACCTAGTGTCATGACACTGTTCGCTAATCAAAATCTAAAGTTTTTTTTATACATTTATTCTTTTAATCTATATATTAATGCGTGAAGCAAAAACTTTGGACCCTTTTTACGAAAATTACGCGGACAGAGGAGCATGAAACTTGGCACACTTATAGTTTATATAGCGAAGGAGTGCAAAATGATAATATCTTTTTGAAATAATACATAAAAAAATATACAAAATTAATAAAATAAATGTTAACACACTACCGTGGTTTGACATCTATGTTTATATAAAGTGACATATACATACGATGCTAGGACGCGTTACTAACGCGTCAACGGGGACACTAGTTCAAATAAATATATAAATACATTTCAATACAATTCCAATGTCTCTTTTTACAACAGACCACAAAGGAACCCAGATAAGGTAAGTAAGCAATACAAATAAATAGCCTCATGAATAATACGGCGTTATGCGGAGGTGTTTTGCTCCATTCGCATTTGCCGACTTAAACTCTCATTTCACTGATGGGTATAGTTTATATTATATGATAACTGGTTTCGATGGTGATGTCAGTGAAGAATTATGCCATAGTTTGTTCAAAAGTACTCAGAGTGGTTATTTAAGGTTAATTAACATTAAATCATTTAAGAGTCGATGGATTAACAACTCAAAGCTTGTAATAATTAAGATTTTAACAGAAAAAGAAAAAAGAATTTAAATAAAATGCAATTAAAAGTGAAATTGTTACGAATAACTCAAAACCTACTCTCAGTCAGATCTTAGCTAAATTTAAATCGGACCACATCAGATTTTATGAACACTAGCTATCATAACAAATTCAATTATCAAAATTGGTTAACCCAATAAAAAAAAAAAATAGTCAAATTGAGAACATCCACATTTTTCGAAGTCGGTTAAAAATAATAAATTTTAATTCATTTTGATTTTTATTGCAGCTGCAACTTTATTCGCATATCAGATTAGACCCAGATACCAGAGAGAGCTTAGCTAGCTTAGCTAAAACACTCTGTTCACCTTTTCCCACCCGAATTCGCTTTCCACTCGAATTGCTTGCTTAGTGGCGGAACTGAACGCCGCCCTTGTGCTTGGCAGAGCAGAGAAATGAGCATAGTTTAAACTTAACCATTCTCCCAAAGGTGAATCGAAGCCACAACTAATCACGTTTACTATCAGAAGATGTCCCACTGCGCCATGGGCTCTATCATCATATATTTTTATATAAAAAAAGTCTTTAAAATGACAGACGGGCAGCGATATTCAAAATAAAAGGTATGAGTAATTTGAATCTTTTATCTTATGTACTTCGCAGTAATATTCGTGCTTAAGTGAAGTTTTCTAGCGGCGGATAGTAATTGCTGGCAATGTTTCGTATCTAGAACAAGTATTTTAAGTAGGAATTTTCAATTGAAAATTGAAATATGATCAACTAAAGAATATTTCAGAGGACCATCGTGGCCCAGGTATAGTACAAACATACGACTGTATATACGACAGGTTGTGGGTTCGATTCCTACTCAAGGAACGAAAATTTTAATTATTTGTATTAAATAATATTGGGTATTTTCATTACCTTGTTCCGGTAAAAAGGCAAAGCGCAGTGTTAAGTTCTGCCACTCAGCACGCAATGCTCCAATTCGGCGAAAGGGGTGTCATAACATTGGGTTCTCAGGTTCCCTTTGCCTACATTGGTATGTGTGGGATATAGTGTGCAGATATTTTTTTTTATCTTTTTCGTCTGAAAGGATGGAGTGTCTTGACGTTAGATACTTTACCTGTTAGAGATCACTAATAATGATTAAGCCTTTGAATGCTACAATTATTTATGATTGTGTTCCTTATATATGTATGTTTCTATTTTCTTTTTGTTTTGTGTATGTTTTTGTGTAATGAAGAATTTTGTCTATCTATCTATTCAAGTTTTCTATCACTATTGTAGGAGAAATAATAAAGACTTTAACAAAAAAAATTAACTTCAAATAAATTGATTCATATTTCTATGAAATTTAAATGGAACCACAACAGAAGCACTATATCATATAAAAAATACAAAAAAAAATGTTTCACCCAGCAAAAAGCTATACGGTAACATAAAAAAATGCAATCGAATGAACCTCCTTCTTTTGAAATCGGCTAAAAATTGCTCTTTTTACTATAATTCTTTTAAAATTAATATTTTCAAATATTATAAAACCATACAATTTTATATGAATTAAGTTATTACTAGAGAGCAATTGCGTGTTATCAATTTAATATTTTGTTTAGAACTAAACCGGTACATTAACGTTGTAGAGTAAAACCTAATTAATGCGCGAATAATATGCTAATGCCATAAATTTACAGAAATTTAGTGGTAAAACGATGAATTATTGTTTGGTAAAGTAATAAAATATTTGATATATGTTTTACCACTTTAAAAAATGTCTCTACTAATATTATAAATATGAATGTAAGTTTGGTTGTAACGCCTGTCGTGGCACAGAGGCACAAGCGTGCGACTGTAAATGCGACAGGTTGTGAGTTCGATTCCCACTCCAGGAAATGTAAAATTTAGTATTTTCATTTATTGGGTTTGGTAACAAGACAAAGCGTGGCGTTGAGTTCCGCTACTCAACACGCAATGCCTCAATTTGGCGGAAAGTGGGGAACGGAAATGTTAAAAGAGAAAGGAGTGTCTTAAATTACTCCAAGTTCTGTGGCTCAACAAATTCCCCGCTATATGCGGATACAGCGTGAAGTTAGTAATTGTTTGTTACGCTTTCACTCCAAAACTATTAAATGATTACTATGAAACTTTTGTTAGCTTATTATTTGAGGCGCAAAGGATATAGGACACTTTTATTAAAAATACCTTATTTTGGTTGACAGGAGTGTTTGTCAAAATTTTAGAAAATCTAATTCTACTCATAGTATATGGTATTGACTGCCACTCAATTGGTGAGCGTAGGAAGTCACGGTAACAGATAGTAGAATATAATTGACAGTTCATGCGGAGTTCTAGTCTCTATGTAGAGACATATATTATTTCTGTTTTCAAGGTGCCTTTGCACCGCATTGTGCCTCGCTTTTATCTGCAGATCCCTCTCAATTAGGCTGCCTGGAAGAGATCACTTTTTAGTGATAAGGCCGTCTTTGCATATGTTATATTATTTAAAATTTTCTTTTATAACATTTCAAGTGTGCAATGAAAGTTTTCTATCTATCTATCAATCTATAGGTACCCCAATATTATTAAATATGTAGGTATATATTTATATGTATAAAATGATTTGCGTTACTAAATAACTGACAGACTACGTGTTCAGGCGAAACTTCCTGTTTAAGCTCTAAAAAGCATAATTTTCATTACAAATAACTCAAAACTACTTCGTCAAATCATAACTAAATTTAAACAGAACTGCCGCTGAAAAGCACTAGCTACCACATAAAAAAAAGAATTCATCAAAATTGCTTTCTCAGTAAAAAGTTATATAACATAAATAAAAATTGTACTCAAAGTGTAATTGGCTGCCCCCCTGTTTTTAAAGTCGGTATTTCCTTTGTTTTTTTAACTCACGCTGTAACCTGCATGGCAAGTGCAGGGTAAGATGTAAAGGGAACCAGAGAATCTAGTGTTAAGACAACTGGCTCTCTTTCAACAACGCTGTTCCTCGCCTTCGCCGAATTGGCAAGGGCCATGTAAGCTGAGTGCAGTGAAACTCCTCAATGCTGCGCTATGCTCTTGTTAGCTACCAAAACTCTAAGAAAAATGAAAGTACTAATTTTATGACATTTCCTGAAGTAAATCGATTTCCACAACCTGCCGTTTACACTCGCAATTTCAGGCCTCCTTCGCGCCACGACAGGTGTTTTTCGGCGTCGTATTGCGTCGGTATTTCCATTATTAATATAATATGCTTTTAGCCAACCCACGTTATATAATAATATAATTCTCTCAAACACAAAGTGGTAGGGGAGGTTCGTCCTCCGACTGGCTTTCGCGACCACTATCATCAAAGACGAACCGCCAAATACAGCAAAAACAAATGATGTGTTCGGTTCGATGGCAGCTGTGCCAGTTTTTCCCCTTCCACCCATCCTTTCCCAAAATGTGGTGGTTCTTGATAGTGGACTACTACATTGTCCCTTCCATCAGTATCCTCTTAGGTTAGTGTAACGCACCCAATCTTCTGGTGGTTAGATGCTCCATGGGCGAAGGTAAAATCACCTCTTTACCATCAGGTGGTCCTTCTGCTCGTTTGCCGTCCGTTATCAATAAAAAAAAAAAAAAACAATTATACCGCGTCAAGACTAAGAGAACGGTTTAAGTGGAAACTTTGTTCCTTCGCACAGATGAGTTCAGAATTTCAAGGTGTAATAATGTTACAAAAGCTTAAACTATAAGTCACTTAAAACATAATAGTTTTATCGAGGAGAAACATGAACGGTGACGCGAATTGGGGCTACGATTTTTTAATTTTACTAAATTTTTATGTTAATAAAAAAAGATAAAAAATGTAGGTCATAATTAGCGAATGATTGTTCGATGTTCACTTGAGAAAATGATTATATTTTAATTATTTCCATTTGTTTGCATTGGTAAATTGGTATACAAAGTGCGGCGTTGAGTTTCGCCATTAAACACGCAATGTCCCGGATTCCATCAAAAATAGAGAACGGAATGTTTTGACACTAGGTTCCCTGACTACTAGTTCTTAGAGTAGTTTTAAACGAAATTTATAGAATTTTAGCTTTAATATCAAAAAGTCATGTTACAAGTCGAAAAAACGCCTGTCGTAGCGCAGAGGCACAAGCGTGCGACTGTAAACACGACAAGTTGTGGGTTCGATTCCCACTTTAGGAAATGTAAAATTTAGTATTTTCTTTTCTTGGGTTTGGTAACAAGGTAAAGCGCGGAGTTCCGCCACTCAACACGTAATGTCTCAATTTGGCGGAAAGTGGGGAACGGAAATGTTGGAAGAGAATGGAGTGTCTTAACACTAGGTTCTCTGGTTCCCTCTGCCTACCCCGCGGGATACAGCGTGAAGTTAAAAAAAAAAAAAGATAGTTTCCCAATAATTGTACCGTGTTATAAGGAAGGGCAACAGTACGTCAAAGGCTGCATCTCACCTGAAGCCTGCAGGTTGACGTTAACTTTCAGCTACGACTACAAACTTAACTAATAAATCATTTACGCCAAAGTGAAAAATGGTTTATTCTGCTTAACTCGCTATAAACTTTAAATAAATACGGGCAGGTAGTTTCACAATGTGGCACAGTAGAATTGTAATTGCGGTTGGTTGTGGATTCGATTTTCACTGGGGTTAATGATTATGTTAAAATTAAAATATTTTAATTTAACCTAGTAAAAGAAAGTGTGGCGTTGAGTTCCGCCAGTTTACTCGTAATTTCCTCGAATTTTATGGGAAAATGGTGGATTTAGAACGCTTGCGTCACGATGGCTGCCCAGAATATAAATAAAAATATATGGAATTCTGAAGTCAGCCAATGAGTATATATTATTTATAACGTACTAATATAAAATATTTCAATATTTATAAATTAGAAATGTTCACTTATAAAAGGAAGGAATTATTATTTTATTTTAAAAATATATCGAAATTTTCGTATTCCTAATCTTAAATGCTTAAATACCACTATAACATTATAATATAAAGGTGAGTGCTGAGTTCCACACTTTACGCAACGTCAAGATGTTGTGTATAAAGTGGCGGGAACACAACGCCGCGCAATGTCAAAACCGTCGTTGGAGAAAACGGAAAGAGTTTATCTAACAACCCTAAGTATGCGGTATAAAGCGGAAGCTTGTTTTTTTCAACTAAAATATTATTACATACAATTGTATTAAAATGTTCTTAATCTTGGAATAAGCATTCATTTCATTTTTGAAGGAATATACTGAAGAATGTTTGTACATACTTCGAGTGCGAAATTTAATTTGTAATTTTATCTTTCACTCAGGGCTGCCACTTTTGTAGGAAAATCGATAGTCTTAATAAAGACTGTGTTTTTATTGAATCTACCAATAAAAAAATCTCCAACTTTCCAGTCTTGAATACTTGTATCCATGTTTCATCTATGCTGATTTTAACTGAAGTGCAAAGGCCGTAAGCAGACAGTGCCGATAGTAAAACGCGATAGTAGTACGATGCCCACGGAGATTTATTATATACATACATAGCTTCACGTTGCATACCGCATATAGCAGGGTAGGCAGAGGGAACCTAGTGTTATAACACACTCCGGGGCGGTGGTGAGTGGTGAAAATTTTAGTTAGGCAAGCCGATAAATTAAGGGAAGCTGATGTATATTTAGCTGCATATACTGGCAGCTTGCACGCAGGAAATGATACATTTGGAAGGAACTGGGTAGTAGGACGTCAAGGTATTTAGTAATTTCACTATCGTTCGACGACGACCCTTTCGATGATGATTAATAAGTCAGATTTGTGTTTTGCAATTTAATGCCCAATATTTTCTATGGTGACCTTTTTTAGCTCTCACACCTTGCTTGACTTTGTTTTTCGGGAGCCCACATTTTACTGGCGAGCTTCTTTTTTGTAGGTCTTATACTTGTACTCAGTTAGGCAAACCGGTGGGAATCGAGTTGTATGGATGCCTGCCATTGCTCTGGTCACCTTGCTATGGTAAAGGATGTAAAGCATCAAACTGATTGTTTTTTATATTAGTTTACTCTTAATATAGTTTTAGCTATATATTATAAAAAAAAAGGCGGAAAGTGGGGAATCTGGAATTGTTGAAAGAGACTGGAATGTCTTAACACTAGGTTCTCTGGTTCCTGCCTACCCTGTTATAAAAGCATGCGGATACGCTGTATCCCGCATATATATAATATATATATATATATATATATATATATATATATATATATATAGTATATATATATATATATATATATATATATATATATATATATATAAATTGGAATCAAACTACACCACATTGGGATTCAAGATTATATTATCAAAATCGGGACTATCCTGGCTAAATGGAATCGGACGGCCACTCTCTCCACTCCCCAGCGTATTATTCTTTAACCCCGTTGCACATCGTCACCTCCCGCACAATTACCATCAAGTGTAATTGTAACAACCAATTTGTAAGGCGTGACTGTTATTGTTAATGCCATGGAAATTGTCGAAAATGTTGTATATATGATTTTAAAATATATTGCGAAGAGAAACTAAAGAAAATTAAACAATATTAATAAAAAAATAATTTCATCTATTTTGGCATTTCCTACTGTGTTATTTCAGAAGATGAAAGTTTTCTTTTTCCTTCTGTTTTTCTTAAAATACCAATTACCTAATATCCAAGAAATATATCAAATTCAGTAATATTAGAAGTCAAATATAAATTTATATACAAAAGTTAAAATTTTTTCGCTTCACATGTCTCTTATATATTATACGTTGAGTATTTATTTATTTGTCTATAAGGCCTGCCAACAGAATAGACACAAGTCATTCACACATACAAATTCAAAAATACATTGCAAGGTGTGTTATTCCATCTTACAGGCAGATGGCCAACATGTCTAATTGGTATACTTATACATTATTTTACAATTAAATTCAGTTAATTAATAAAGATTGACAAAATACAATAATAAAAATAAAAAATATTGAAATATATAAAAACAGCTTTAAATAATTGATTTATATATGATTTGATGTAGTGGAACTCAACGCCAAACTATTATCTTGATGTAATAATTATATGTATTTTTAGGTGGTAGGAGGTTCGTCCTCCGACTGCTCAAGGCGACCACTATCATGTCAAAGACGAACTCGCCAAATATCTAATGATAAAATCTCCGGTTCGATGGCATGTAAGCCAGATTTTCCCTTTCCCACCCATCCTTTCCCAAAATGTGGTGGTTCTGATAGTGGACTACTACATTGTCCCCCTTCCATCAGTATCCTCTCTAGGTTGGCAACGCATCTACAACATCCGGTGTTGTAGATGCTCCATGGGCGAAGGTAACCACTTTACCCATCAGGTGGTCCTTCTGCTCGCTCTTGCCCTCCGTTATCAATAAAAAAAAAAAAAATAATAATAATTATATTGACAGAGGAATGCCACATCAGTCTACCTGTGACCACGGACTACTGTAAAATGTTTGAAACGTCGGGTTTCCAAAAATGTTTCCGAATACTAAAATACAATAATGATTAATCCTGGTTAAAATTGTTTTGACATTATAAATATTTAACACCTAGAGCAGAAAGTAATATTTATTGTTATTTTTTATTTATATATTCGCCCATACAGTGAATACTTCGAAAGTATTGTAGTAAAAGAATTTATATGATATTACATACCAATATATGAAATATTTCCGGTTACTGAACAAAAATTTCTGTTTAAATATCTATGGATAACTGTTCAATGCGGTTTTTTACTACACACATAGTAGTTTTAATCAAATTTTGTGTCTGTCATTTTTCAGTAGAATTAACTATTTATTCTAATCGTTTACCAATTGTTTTACATATTGGTACTGATGAAATACAAAAAATTCCAGAAAGTAAAAAAATGATGGCTAACCAATTCATTCAGCTATCCTGCATATAGTAGTGGTAGGCAGAGGGAACCAGAGAACCTAGTGTTAAGACACACACTCTCTTTCAACAATTCCGTTCCCACTTTCCGCCGAATTAAGGCATTGCGTGTTGAGTGGCTCAACGCCGCGCTTTGCCTTAAAGACCAAATCCCAGGAAATGAAAATACTAACATTTCCTGGAGGGCTGAAGAAAATAATTAAATATAATAATTTCCCCGAATAGAAACGAATATCATTCGCGTTTACAGTCTGTCCCATAGCGCCACGAACTTCGTGCCTATTTATTTCCAGACACCACACGTAGATCTGCTACAGTAACTGTATCATCTGTCTAACTTTACCGGATTCCGAGGATAAGGTAGTTTCACCTTAATAATGCATATACCCTGAATAATAACAGCCAATGGCATACTGAACTGCAACTGAGGCCTAAATAATGGTCAGTAAATCTCGTATACTGTTCGACCGTTTTGCCTTGTATAGTAAGCCGCTATGAAACTGTTTTAAGTTATATTCAATGAAAAATAAATAATTCATAAAGTTATTTTATAACAAACATTTACTGGCTATTTATAAAGAACAAACAGAGAATGAAGAATTGGTTCAGTCGTGGGGAACCAATTTCCAAATTTAGGAATATATATATATATATATATATATATATATATATATATATATATATATATATATATATATATATATATATATATATATATATAGCTATAAAGCTTGAAGCTATGTGGCAGTATATATTTCCTGAAATGTGCTCATTAAGTCCTTTCATTTAATATCCCACAAAATACAAAATGCGTTTTTTGATAACAATACGTTCGCCGCTTTCCGCTCGAATTCGAGACAATGATATTAAGTGGCGGAACTTAACGCCGAAAAATATAATGTATATTATGAACATTACTTAAAAATACACTCGAAATAGAAAGTAATGTTCCCTCTAACAGGGATTTAGCCACAACCATCACATGTTTACTCAAACATATAGCAACCACAGCATATTTAATAGAAAATTTATTTATAATTTGTATATGAATACTTCTTCATAATGAACCCCTGGCCACTGTAAGTGACATTTAGGCAGATGAATGGGGACTATTATTAAAATTTATCCTTGTCTTGAAATTGGTCTTTTTATTTTTAGAATGACAATGGGAGGCTGTTCCCAAAAGCGCACATTTTTCTTATAACTGATTTAGAATTTCTCCTTTGTGGCTATAAAAAATATAAAAAAATGCGATAAATCACTCCTTTTTTTTAGGTTAAGTTACCTATTTTTGTTGCTAATAACATAATATTATACGTAAAATTTTATTAGCTTAAAGCGAGGAAGTTGATACATTTTTTTTATCTCAACACATCTTCTACGTAATAGAAAGTGATTGTTAAGTTAATATTCGCCACTCCGCCACTCAGCACGCAATGCCTCAATTCGGCGGAAAGTTAGGAACGGAGTGTTTTAACACTAGGTTCTCAGGTTCTCTCTGCCTACCCTGCTATATGTGAGATACAACATGAAGTTTAAAAAGAAAACGTTAATATTCA
The DNA here is from genome assembly GCA_033558755.1 of Philaethria dido. Taxonomy (NCBI): domain Eukaryota; kingdom Metazoa; phylum Arthropoda; class Insecta; order Lepidoptera; family Nymphalidae; genus Philaethria; species Philaethria dido. The sequence goes on from JAKGSA010000873.1 coordinate 17,230, forward strand.
TTAAAAAAAACGCGGAAATTTCTTTTATAAGTTGTCTAAAAATATTTTTATACGTTTTTCTAAGATATTTATTTATATTAAGTGTATGAATAAAAATATTAAAATAAGTAAGTTTTAACTGGCGGAGACAAACACTGTGCTTAGTTAGTCTAATCGCAGTGTTAATGTTCCAGGTAATTTTTGTCCAAAAACCAATTCGGTTTTGCGGCCATCGCGGTGCAGGGGAACAGATTACGTTTTCCGTCAAGTTACATTTTCCGTCGTATAGGTTTTTAAAAAGCTTTATGCTGCATAGAAGGGTAGTTGAAGATATACATTGTAAACACTCCGTTCATCTTTCTGTCCGAATGTGAGTAGCATATGAGTAACAGCACTCAAAGCCACGCTTTGTCTTTCCACAGCGGACAAATTAAAATAATTAAAAAAATAATTCTCAAAGTGGGAATTGAATTCACATCCAATCGCGTTTACAGTCACACACTGTGCCACGGTGGTCTTACGCCTAAGCCTGAAACGAATGAATAATTTAGATTTTAACAAAAAAAGAAAACCGATTACAAAAATGGACACACAAGTAGTTATTACGAATAACTCAAAAACTACTTGTCATCTCAACTAAATGAAACAACATCAAAGGCCAACCTATCATATATAAAAAGAATCATCATATTTGTTTCACACAGTAAAAAGCTATACTAAACCTACATAAAAGAACCAATCAAATTGAGAACCTTCCTTTTCTAAAATCGGTTAAAAATCAAAATCAACTTTTATTACATCCATCATGTCAGTTGTACAGTTAAACAAACCACGCTTTTTGAACTTTCAATTTGGCCTGCTTACAACAGATACTATTATAAATGGGGAAACAAAGGAAAATAAATCTTATTACGTTTACGGAATTCACAAAATAATAAAATATTATACTTCAAAGTTAGTAAAACGATACACGTATCATATTAAATTATATGTTTTATAACAAGATGATTTTATAAACGGTATTGGGTTATAGGAGCTTAAGTTAGGAATGCCTAAAACGCCTGTCGTGGCGCAGAGGCACAAGCGTGTGACTGTAAACGCGACAGGTTGTGGGTTCGATTCCCACTCTAGGAAATGGTTTTTTTATTTCCTGGGTTTGGTAGCAAGGCAAAGCACGGCTTTGCGTACCGCCACTCAGCACGCGATGCCTCAATTCGGCGGAAAGTGGGGAACGGAATTGTTGTAAGAGAACGGAGTGTCTTAACACTAGGTTCTCAGGTTCCCTCTGCTTACTCTGCTATATGCGGGATACAGCGTGAAATAAAAAAAAAAGTTAGGAATGAATAGATAGGTTTTACAAGTACTGAGACAAAGTTGGCCAAGTTTTACTAATTATGAAAATTTTGATGAAAATATTATCCCGTGTTGCGAAAGGGGACTAGACGGAAAAAATTAAGACCAAAAATTGTAACGACACCTTTTGCTATAGTTGTAAGGCGTGTGGCATGCGCGTGTTTCTCTCTGTGTGGCTTTTTTTTGATAAAATATTTATTATACTATAAAAGTAATATATATGGTAGTATATATTACGATTAAAGTAATATATAATATTATATGTAACCTTTCATGGCGCAGAGGCACAAACGTGCGATTGGAAACGCGACAGGTTGTGGATTCGATTCCCACTCTAGGAAATGTTTAGTATTTTCATTTCCTGGATTTCGCAAAGCGCGGTGTTGATGCAGCCATGCAGCACGCAATGCCTCAATTAGGTAGAAAGTGGAGAACGGAGTGTCTTAACACTAGGTTCCCTCTGCCTACCCTGCTATTTGCGGAATACAGCGTGAAGCTAAAATCTATATATACACTGCAACTGTAACAAAATACACTGTTAACATGCGGAAAGTGAAGAAAAACATGCTAAATTCTCTCCTTCCAGAAAACACGTGAATATAAAAAAAATGGCAAGAAAAGTTGGATCCAAATAGTAATATATGGAAAATAGTCTAAATCAATATTATTTCAGTTATTATTCGAAACATTGCGTAAGAAAATTGCAAATTTATGTTGCAAGAACTTCGTGTAATGGAATATTTGGATGATTTGTAGGCAACATTTTGTATAAATTGATATTTTTTTTGCATGCCAATGGCCATCTATAAAAGGCAACCGTAAGGACGAGAGAAAATCCCGTCCCGTCTTTGTGCAATTTTTGCGATTAATTAGCTTGAAAATTTGAGAACGTGTCCAAAAGCAATTAAATACTACAATATTTTAATATCATGAATTTGATGACCTTGCTGGGGCTATCGGGATAACAAAAAAATCAATTAATCATTTTTTTAAATTGATCACCTAATAAATACACGCCATCGTGGCCCAATGGAATAGTGTCAATAGTAAACGCGGTAAGTTGAGGGCTCTATAACATATCGAGGTAATGATTAGCTAAATTATTTTAATATTCCCTCAATTTAATTTAAATTGTTTTATTTTTTTAGCTTTGATAATGTCATCAAAGCCCGGTGTTGAGGTCCATCACTAAACAGGCAATGTTACGAATTCTGATGGAAAGCGAAGAACGGGGTGTCTTGCTAGCACTAGTTTCTTTTTTTTAACTTCACGCTGTATCCCGCATATAGCGGGGTAGGCAGAGAGAACCAGAGAAACTAGTGTTATGACACTCCATTCTCTTTCAACATTTCCGTTCCCCACTTTCCGCCAAATTGAGGCATTGCGTGTTGCCATTCTCTTTCAACATTTCCGTTCCCCACTTTCCGCCAAATTGAGGTATTGCGTGTTGAGTGGCGGAACTCAACGCCGCCCTTTGCCTTGTTACCAAACCCAAGAAATGTAAATACTAAATTTTACATTTCCTTGAGTGAGAATCGAACCCACAACCTGCGCGTTTACAGTCGCACGTTAGTGCCTCTGCGCCAACAGGCGTTAAGTTACTAGTTTCTTTCTGTCATATAAAATAGTTCAAATCTTCTTAAGATATATTTAATAATAGTTATAATATAGAATTAACCGCTTATTTTCTTAATTCGCCTGATATTATTCACTAAGTGAGAATTTAAGCGAAGGAATATTGGCTCTCCCCGCCACCCTCGCAGACGTCAAAACAATGCTAGCGCACGTCAAAGGCAGGTTTTTTATATAACGAATTGCCTTCACATTGGATACGCGAGGAATAATATTAAAATGTGTGCCGTTTTATGAAAAAATATGGCTATATTTGCTGAATTACTTTTTTTTTTGCATTTGTTCCAGACTTATTATGTTTCGACTAGATTTTTTTCACGGTCTCGCTCGTTTTCATATATTTAGGGCTGATTAGTTATGTTTAGAAAGTAAATTAAATAATTAAATAAAAAAATATATTTTTAAATAAAGTATGAAACGCCCTCTGATCACTTCACTGACAGTCGTGCTAAAATGGTGTTATTGTAAGAAAGAAAAAGACTTAAAAACTTTATTGTATTTTACTATTCAATTATTTTCCAGAGATTTGGTTTTTTCAGGATTTTTTTGTACTTTTTCGACAACAAAGTATAATTATTAAGTATCAAGACAGTATGACTCTACGTCCATTCAACACGCAATGTCTTGATTTTGAGTTGATGTTACGTTCACGAACGCAATGACTATTTTCTCACTGACTACCCACACCCACAGTACTGGAGTGCCACGTATCCAGGTGATGTGGTTTGAAAATCCTGCGGCAGGAATCAGGTTAAGCAGTTCCCCAGAACACTCACCGTGATATATGCGGTAGAAAACGCACAACGAGGACACGTCTCTACGCAACGTCAAAGTGTCAAGTAAAAATATTATCATAAAACATAAACAATTAGTCTGCAAGAGAAAAACGGAGTGTATTGACACTAAGTTCTGTCTACCTTATTCGCATCCCGTTACAGTGTGAATCTAAAAAAAAATTCAAACAATTTCGTCTAATTTACTAATTTATCGTATCTCAAATAGATGATGTAAGCACGATAGGTATATCAAATGAAAATATTGATTACACTGTTTGTACATAGCTACTTACTACTTATGGCTCGGTAACTAAACCTATTAGTATATGCTAAGTAGCTCATTAGAGGCTGTGTTCGAAATGAGAATGCCAATACTATACAATGTTTAAGGGTTTACTTGTTAAATGGATTGAAATAACCGTTCTGTGTTGTACATGCATTCAATTTATGATAGTGTTTGTTTTTGTATGTGTATGATGTGATGTTATGTGTAAAGTTTGGTTTTTTTTTTTTTATGGATAACGGATGGCAAACGAGCAGAAGGACCACCTGATGGTAAGTGGTTACCTTCGCCCATGAACATCTACACCACCAGAGATGTTGTAGATGCGTTGCCAACCTAGAGGATAGAGACGGAAGGGGAGGATAATGTAGTAGTCCGCTATCGGAACCACCACATTTTTGGGAAAGAATGGGTGGGAAAGGGGAAAACCTGGCTTACATGCCATCGAACCGGAACACATCACAAGATATTTGGCGGTTCGTCTTTGACATGATAGTGGTCGCGAGCCAGACGGAGGACGAACCTCCTACCACCAAAGATTTTAAAAGTTAGATTGGTATTAGGTCTCTCTGACTACCCTGCTAGGGTAAAGCGTGAAGTTAGGTAGGTAGGTATTAGGTATTATTATTTATTTTTTATTTGGCTTTTTGCGTTTCTTGCCATAGCGGGGTAGTAGAACCTTTTTTGAACTTTTCCACTGATTTTGTGTGTTGAGTGGTGGGACGCTTTTCCGTTCTTTGTCTTGCCAAAGAGGTAAAATGAAAATAATTTGAATATAATATATCACCTATCATCCTAAAAGGCAATCGAATCCACCACCAATCTTTGTAGGGTGATTATGAAAAAAAAAACCGCTACTCAATGATTATTCAATTATTTATTTTCAAGAATGATCGCCTGGCATATAATTGTATTCTCACAATTATTTTTATTATACATTTTTCTGATCCTATCAAAATATTAAACTACCAAAATATTATCCACCTTGTAACAAATCTTCAATTTTGCATTCTTTACATTTTACCTACATAAAAGAGAACTCAGGATTTTTTATTTCTTTTTCATCTTTCTACACATTTTCAGATGAAAAGGAAAAAGTGATATAAAAATATATATAAATTACTGATTTTTTAAAGTCATTACTGAAGTCTTAATATTTTTTTTTTTTTATGGATAACGGATGGCAAACGAGCAGAAGGACCGCCTGATGGTAAGTGGTTACCTTCGCCCATGAACATCTACAACACAAGAGATGTACTAGATGCGTTGCCAACCTAGAGGATTCAGATGGAAAGGGAGGATAATGTAGTAGTCCGCTATCGGAACCACCACATTTTGGGGAAAGGATGGGTGGGAAAGCGGAAAACCTGGCTTACATGCCATCGAACCGGAACACATCATAAGATATTTGGCGGTTCGTCTTTGACATGATAGTGGTCGCGAGCCAGACGGAGGACGAACCTCCTACCACCAAACAACCTAAGACCACCTAAGAGATTTCACGAAATTCCTACAAAAACGTCATTACTATATATTTTTATAGTTATTTATGTAAGCTTGTATGTAATTTATAGATTGTAATTTTTTAAGTAAGTTTATTATATTAAGAAAATATTAATATCATTTGTACGCCAACCTATCTATATCTCTGCACATTATTTTCTTTTTCATGGTAGGGGTTGCTTGGAGAGATCACCTGTGGTGATAAGGCCGCCTTTACACCAAAATTTTACTTACTTCTTTTGTTTTTTGTTATAATTGTTGTTGGTGTTAAAACAGGATTTTAGATTTAAAGTCCACGCTAACGAAGTCACGAGATACAGCTAGTTTTATAATACAACTTTTTTACTATTAAATTAAATAAAATTGTAATTTTAAAATATCTCAGCTAGTTTTTACGTTTGGTGGAATTTTCTGAAGCTTATTAAGTTATTTGTTATTTTAAATTCAGGGCGTACAGTGAAAAATCATAAAATTGAATAGAAATGATTGTGAAACCACTTCGATGGACGCGATGATATTCACGGTGAATTTTAATAGGGACGCCTGAAATTTACTGAGAGTCACGTTAAAAGTATGCTTAATTTGAGTAATTGCTGGATTTAATATTTAAGAGCTTTATCGAAATTGGACGTTCATACGAGCACAATAATGATCTTAAGCTAATTATGTTTGAGATTTTAAAGAAAAAATATTGGTATATTTTTTTATTATTTAGTTAAGTAGAATACGTTTGTTTATATGTGGCCTGTCGTGGCGCAGAGGCACAAGTGTGTGTAAACGCGACAGGTTATGGGTTCGATTCCCACTCCAGAAAATTAAAATATTAAATATTATTTAGTATTTTCAGTTCTTCGCTCTGGTAACAAGGCAAAGCGCGGCGTTGAGTTCCGCCCTTAGCACGCAATTTGGCGGAAAGTGGGGAACGGAAATATTTAAGGAAAACGGAGTGTCTTAACACTAGGTGCAGGATACAGTATGAAGCTAAAACAAGTTTGTTTATATTTTGGTATGTAGCGAGAATATAATGAGTGTCCAACATTCTGTTATCTACTTTTCTCTTACTACTGTGAATTGAGTATTGAATGATTGAACTTAAGTGTGCAATAAATGTAACCATATCTAGGATAAAATTAGCCATTATTATTATTAATATGGTCAGGATCTTGGACTTATTCTTATGAAAATTATATAGACAGAGAAGTATAATTTTTTGTATAGGTAATTTATACGGAGAGGGTCCAAAATGCTAATAATTTTTTTTATACTAGGAACACATTAAAGTATTTGAACCATAATGTGACTATATGTACTATATCTATGTATGTATGTACATATATTATACACGCAATATCTAGCATGAAGCTGCACCTAATTAGTACGAAACTAATACTTCAATGAATAATTGAATATCCCTATAATAATTTATTTGACATCTCTATGGCGTAGTAGATGTGACATATATTTAAATAATATTTTATCTATTTGTACGGTATGGGTTAAAATACAAAATGAGAATTATAAATATGTTTGTATCGTTTTATCAACTTCAAGCTTCATTTTACAACATAGACATTGCGTGTTGACTGCTCGGTACTCAACGCCGCGTTGACCTTATTAGAGCGAAGAAATAAAAATAATTTAAATTAATCATTTCCCGGAGTGAGAATCGAACCCATAACTAAGCGGAAAGCGGAGTGTTATATCTCTAGATTCTTATGGTTCTATATACTTAATCAGTGAGTGAGTAGGTTGATAAGTCGACTTGAATATACATTTTTAAAAATATTCACAGGCATTAGGATTGTTTTATTTTGGGCGAATGGATAAATCAAGCAAATCAAACATTTTCAGGTAAAAAGTATTTAAATAACATAAAAACAGAAATTGCAGATATAATTAAAAAAGTCCCGCCTTACAAAAAACAAAAAAGCTCACTTTATGATGCATTTTCGATTTATCAACTTATTCGCAACTAGTATAAAAATATTAATTTACTTATTTTTATGTAAGTGTAAGGTGTAAGTGATTTCAGGTTCAAATCTAAATAAGGTTTTCCCGTTTTTGGATTTAACACTCGATGTGACGTGAAAAGGGTAGAACAGTAATTCCCTTTTTCATGATATATTACTATATGATTGTTTTCTGAATAAGTAAAGATATTACACTTAATGGCTATATTTAAATATATATGGGCCCAGAAATATTTTCATATTTTTAATATTTTCAAAGTGCTAATCACGCATTTAGAATAAGAGAAAAAATTGTAGAAAGCATGACGTAGCTGGATAAGGCTTATGGCAAAGTGGTCAGAGCGCTTTTCGGAGCGCTTTTTAAGGTTTTCAAGATGCACAGGTTCGAGTTCTACTACTTTAATTTTTTTATACAAAAGCAACTTCACGCTTTGTCCTGCATAGCAGGACAGAGAGAACCGAGTATTAAAACACTCCGTATTCCACTTTCCGTTCAAATTCAAGACATTTCGTGCTAAGATTGCGGAACTCAACACCACACATTATGTCACCGAAGCGTAAATATAAAAATAATATCTATATATAAATACGTGAAGGAAAAACTTTGGATCCTTTTTACGAAAATTACGCGGACGGAGAAGCATGAAACTCGGCACACTTATAGTTTATATAGCAAAGGAATGGACAATGATTATATTTTCTGAAAACAAGGCATAACAATACATTCAATTAATAAAATAAATGTTACACACATTACCATGGTTTGACACCTATATATATTCTTTATTGCACTTTGTAAGAACAATTAATATAGTATAAACAATATTGTTGGCAAAGGTGGACTTATTTCAAATAGAAATTTCTTCCAGTCAACCTATGGGTATGAGAGCAAGAGTAAATAAAACATTTACAGGTATAAAAGTGCAAGAATCTATATACACACATATAAACATACATATACACATATAAATAAAATACATAATGTAAATATAGATTCACACATACACACTCATACATACACATACATACACCTTGCCTTAAATATGTCTGCTGATGTACTCTGCTATCTGTTAATATAAAGTGACATATACGTCACTACGCAATGCGTTATTAACGCAATTACGGGGACATTAGTAAATATAATTATTTCCGAGTGAAAATCGAACTCACAACCAATTAAAAGTCAAACACTGTTCCACAATACCATAATGGCCTTTATATCTATTAGACAATTACACCTAAATGCTTATTACAAATGCAGCTGAGACCAAAATGATTGGTCAGTAAATAGAGGCTCGGTGTCCACCATCGCAAGCCTAATAAGCCGGCGTAACGCAAATTACTCGGAACCTCCATCCGGCAGTATTAATTGATTTCCATTTGAAGCACCTGTGTCCTTTATTGTGTTACAATTTTAATTGCAAAAGTAAAATATACTTTTGATACAAAAATATGACATTTTTTACTGATTTCCAAAAAAGTTTTCAATTCGACTGTTTTTTTGTGTGTTACATATTTTTTATTAGGTTAATCAATTCTAATGATTCTATTTTTGTATGATAGCTACTCTAATGTGATCCCGTTTAAATTTAGTTAGGATTTGGTGAGAAGTTTTTGAGTTATTCGTAACGCAAATTACTCAGAACCTTCATCCGGCAGTATTAATTGATTTCCATTTGATGCACCTGTGCCCTTTATTGTATTACGATTTTAATCGAATTTTAATTTTCATACAAAAATATGAGATATTCTTTTGAAATATGACTTCGTATATTGACAATATATTTCTATAAATAGTTTCGGCGATAAGTGGGTAACGGCATTGTTGTAAGTGAACGGAGTGTCTTAACACTAGGTTCTCAGGTTCCTCTGCCTACCCTGCTATATGCGGGATACAGAGTGAAGTTAAAAAAAAATAGTTGTAGTTCAGATTCAGATCCTAATGAAAAAGCGTTATAAATTAAAATATTTATTTATTTTTGAAATTTATATAATGTATGCCTGAAATAATAGTTGTCTCTATACCTATTGGAATATACAGTGTAGGTAGAGAGAAGCCCATCTCTATTTTTATTCCTTTTCTTGAAGTATCGAATTTTGAGATAATTGACTTTTGCAATTTTTAAACATACTTCCTTAGCTTCGCGCTTTGTCACTCAAACATCGCGTCGACTTTCGGCTTAAAATCAAACATCGCATCTACAATCCTTAATACATTTCCTTATATGAAACCTTTAAAGCCTGTCGACGCGCGGAGGCACAAGCGTGCGACTGTCAACGCGACAGGTTGTGGGATCGATTGCCACTCCAGGAAATGGAATTTGTCATTTCCTGGGTTTGGTAACAAAGCAAAGTGCGGCGTTGAGTTCCGCCACTCATTACGCAATGCCTGCGGCGGAAAGTGGGGAACGGAGTGTCTTAACACTAGGTTCCCTCTGCTTACCCTGCTATATGCGGGATACAGCGTGAAGCTATGTATGTATTTAACAAATGAATAATAGAAAACCCTAAGTAGAACCAGGTCAAATGTTTACTTATAGTCAGTATATACATGTACTAGGCAATTATACCTCTATGCACTTATATTTGAAGCATGTTGACTGAGATTGACAACTTGATAAATTAGCCAGATTTTTTAATCTATATTTTGCACTTAGTGTTAAGACACTCCGTTCTCCACTCCCCACCAAATCAAGTGACATATGAGTTAGTAGAAGCTAACTCCTCATTCTCTCTTTCTCCCAGGCTAGCCAAAGATAAAAAAATGTAAGCATATATTCATGTTGTTTTTGAACCGATAACTATTAGTGGTGTCCCCACTTAGCGAATTCATTACGAGTACTATAGGATTTACATTATGATGACAAGACCAATTTAGCGATAACTTAAAAATAAAATAAATAAATTATTTTGAATAACTACGTACGTAACAAAAAATAATTTAATACGTGAAGGAAAAAAACGGGCGGAGGAATATGAAATTTGTATAAAGAGAAATTATATAGGCGAAAAATACTATAATCCATTAGAAATACATTTTTTTTAGCTTCACTCTGTATCCCACATATAGCAGGGTAGGCAGAGGGAACTTAAAAACTAGTGTTAAGACACTACGTTCTCTTTCAACAATTCCGTCCCCCACTTTCCGTCGGATTGATGTACTCGTCGTCGCTTCGTCGTAAGTTGAATTCAATTTTTAATTATGGCGCTTCGAACGTGCCAGTTGAGCACAAATCACTCCGCCAATGTCACGTCGTGTGGAAGGCACACGATTGATCGGTAAATAACAGATTAAGAATATGCCTAATAATAGCGCTTATCGTGACGCAGAGGCACAAGCGTGCGACTGTAAACGCGACAAGTTGTGGATTCGATACCTATTGATTACTCCAGGAAATTAAATGTTTTATTTCCTGGTTTTGGTAACAAGCAAAGCGCGGCGTTGAGTTCCGCCACTCAGCACCCAATACCTCAATTCGGCGGAAAGTGGGGAACGGAGTGTCTTAACACTAGGTTCTCAGGTTCCTTCTGCCTACCTTGCTATATGCGGGATAAAGCGTGAAGTTATGTATGTAAGAATATGCCGCTAAGTCAACCAGTATTTTATACGTCAACTACTAGCATAAAACAAATGCTTTTCTACTTACATAAGTACTATTACTTCCTTTTCAATTACAAAACTAATAAAGACTCATTCATTCCCCTAGCCATAGAATATTATAAGCATATTGACTAACAATTTAATGAACCCGCCAGACATACGGTGTAATTAAACAGACCCTTCGCGTGCTACACATGGTATAAGTGCGTAATGAGATTTATGAACCCTTTCGTGATACACTGCAATAATTATGTACAATAGTATCTATATATTAATACGTGTAGGAAAATTTTGGACTACAACGAAAATTAATTTAGGTGTATGAAATTTGGCATAGGTAAAATTTATTGTCAAAGTGCAGAAAGCTTATATTTTAAACTATTTCAAAAAATGAGTATGTTCTTAATTCGATCCGCTTAGCTTTTTACTGGGTGAACTAAATTTGATGATACTTCGTCCTCCGTCTGGCTCGCGACCACTATCATGTCAAAGACGAACCGCCAAATATCTTATGATGTGTTCCGGTTCGATGACATGTAAGCCAGGTTTTCCCCTATCCCACCCATCCTTTCCCCAAAATGTAGTGGTTCCGATAGCGGACTTCTACATTGTCCTCCCCTTCCATCTCTATCCTCTAGGCTGGCAACGCATCTACAACGCCTCTGGTGTTGTAAATGTTCATGGGCGAAGGTAAGTAACCACTTACCATCAGGTGGTCCTTCTGCTCGTTTGCCATCAGTTATCCATAAAAAAAAAAAAAAAAAAAAAAAAAGAAAGAAAAATCATAGCTAGTGCTTCTAATATGGCCTGATTTAATTTCAGATGAGTGGTTTAATTATAATTTTAGGTTCAATAATATTGCATTTCTGAAATCTCTCATCTGAAATATAAAATTTATTGTATTGATATTTTTATATAAACGCCTGTCGTGGCGCAGACGCACAAGCGTGTGACTGTAAACGCGACAGGTTGTGGGTTCGATTCCCATTCCAGGAAATGTAAAATCTAGTATTTTCATTTCATGGGTCTGGTAACAAGGCAAAGCGTGGGGTTGAGTTCCGCCACTCAACACACAATGCCTCAATTTGGCGGAAAGTGGGGAACGGAAATGTTGAAAGAGAATGGAGTGTCTTAACACTAGGTTCTCTGGTTCCCTCTGCCTACCCCGTGACCCCTATACCTCTATACAGCGTGAAGTTAAAAAAAAAAAGAAAAAAAAAAGTAAATTGACATGCACTATGCAATGCAATTGCAACGCATCATGGTCTCGTAGACCACTAGTTTTTTATCATTTGCCGCGGTACAAAACGAGCTTTCCTCATTTTCGCTTAGATTTTGAGTGGAAAAGATAGAAGGGTAAAGTGTTACATACATAGCTTCATGCTGTATCCCGTATATAGCAGGGTAGACAGAGGGAACCTGAGAACCTAGTGTTAAGACACTCCATTCTCTTTGAACAAATCCGATCCTCACTTTCTGCCAGATAGAGAAATTGCGTGTTGAGTGGCGGAACTCAACGCCGCGCTTTGCCTTGTAACCAAACTTAGAAAATGAAAATACTTCATTTCCTGGAGTGGAAATCGAACCCACAATCTGTCGCTTTACAATCGCACACTTGTGCCTCTGCCGGTTTCCAAAAATGTATTTCCAATTACTGAAATATACACGATTATATTATATATTTCATACTATTTATAGACTTTATGTTTTTCAACAAAAAAATATTATTCTAAATTTAAATCAAACTTACTTTTTATTACATTAAAATGATAACGTTCCAACTTTCCAAGGTTGTTGCTTATTAAAGAATTGTTAGTAGTTATGCTAATTTATACCAAAGTGCTTAATACACCAGCTTCGCAACGCTTCGTAAATTATTTTTAATTAGGTAAAAGAAACTAGTACTGAAATTTGAGGAATATTCTAAATAATATTACATTTTAAAGTGAAACTTTAAAGGGGAAATGGAAAATGATACTTGTAGTGAAGAAGTACGGTGGTAGTAGATTCAAAGACTATAGGGTTATATGTAGTTTTTTTTTCGCATTGCTATATGCGTAGGTAGGTAGAGGGAACCTGAGAACCTAGGGTTAAGACACTCCGTTCCCCACTTTCCGCCGAATTAAGGGATTGTATTCTGAGTGGCGGAACTTAACGCCGCGCTTTGTTACCAAGGCCAGGAAACAAAAATCCTTAACTTTTACATTTTCTGGAATTTCAAACCCACAACCTGTCGCGTTTACAGTCGCATGATTGTACCTCTGCGCCACGACATGCATTGGGGGTACAATATGTAATATTGTACTTTAGTAATGGAATTATAAAAAAAATATTATGTAAAATATTTTTTTTAGAAAAAATACTGTATATAGTGCAGTAAAAATAATAAAAAAGACCTGTTTTCTTTATTTAATTCTACTGGGTACTTCTTTTTTTTTCAAGTCAGTTTAATAAGCTGTACGGATGGAGAAATAAGAAACAATTAATATTTTTAATAAATTACAGAATGACATACAAGTTGCTGCAAAGGTCTAATTACTATAGTAACTAAAAATATTATATTCATATTTACAAATACTAAGAATATTACATATAAAAATAGTATGATAAATAAATCAATTTCTATATGGTATCTACTACTTGGAAATTGAAAATTAATAAATACTGCCTGTAGATTAAACGTCTATCGTAGCGTAGAGGCGTGTAACTGTAAACGCGACAGGTTGTAGGTTCGATTCCCACTCTAGAAAATGAAAATATTAAATAATCTATGTACATATATAATAAAAGAGAAGAAAAGTCAATTCTGTACATGAACAATTTTAGAAAAATTGGGTACGTTAATTTATCGTTAACAGAAGCTAAAAAACCAATCAGAAGATTTTTTGTATTTAATATTTTCATTGCTCTAGTAATAAGGCGTGGCGTTGAGTTCCGCCACTCAACACAATACCACATTTCGGCAGAAAGTGGGAAACCAAAAATACTGCCTAGAAAACATTACTTAAAAAAATTCTATTAAAAAATCAATTACCAATACTTTCAGCAAGAACCAACAAAAAAAAATCACTCCACGAATAACAAATATTTGAAATAATACTTTTAGCACAGTCCAGTTATATAGACACCAGTACATTTCAGGCCTTCAATCAAATTAATTGGCCTACTCAAATAATTACTGTACATTTAATGGTTTCAGGAACACACTTACACCTGAGCACGTTTCCATATCTGGATTGTTTAATATGCTTTTATTATAATCAAAGTTTATGTTTGTTTTGCCTACGTTGAAAGATTGCTGGGATTTGCGAATATGAATATCAATTATACATATATTGACACCTTTATGGTACAGTGGGATAGTGTGTACTGTAAACGCGGTGGTCGTGAATTCGACTTTGATCGGTGTAATGTTAGGTATGTTTTAATTATTTTTTAATTTTCTCAGTCAATTAAGTGAAGTGTAATGTCGGAATCTCACTCTTCAGGCAGTGTCTCTAAATAGGGTGAAAAGTGGCACTCCACTTTTATATATCCTCTGTACATACCTTGTCGTATTGGTAAACTGCGTATTGCTATAAAAAAAGCAATTTTTTTCGAATAATATACTTATTTTTGAAAAATATTTTAAACAAAATATTTTTAATTAGTTATGTAAATATTTCCGACTATAACTGTTTGGTAATATTATAATAACTTAGGATAAGAAAAAAATTGGTTACATTGGGACTCGAACCCTGACCTTTTTGAAGCCATCCAAGCACTCTAGTTACTATGTGTTAAACCGTCAAAGTCCAAGTAGGTTTCTTAGCAGAAGGTTTTGCGCTTAAGGTACGCTTTACGCTTTTTAAATATGGTATTTTAAACGACTTCTAAAAATGAAGAGGTTCTCAATTGCTTTTAGTTTTTGAATGCGTTGCGTTTAATTACCGTATAACTTTTTCTGGGTGAACAAATTTTGATGTTTCTTTTTTTATGTGATAGCTAGTGCTTCTGATGATGTGGTCCCATTTAAACTTTTCATAGATTTTTTTTTTTTTTATGGATACCGGATGGCAAACGAGCAGAAGGACCGCCTGATGGTAAGTGGTTACCTTCGCCCATGAACATCTACAACACAAGAGATGTACTAGATGCGTTGCCAACCTAGAGGATACAGATGGAAAGGGAGGATAATGTAGTAGTCCGCTATCGGAACCACCACATTTTGGGGAAAGGATGGGTGGGAAAGGGGAAAACCTGGCTTACATGCCATCGAACCGGAACACATCATAAGATATTTGGCGGTTCGTCTTTGACATGATAGTGGTCGCGAGCCAGACGGAGGACGAACCTCCTACCACCAAACAAACAACAGATGTGACTAGTAGTTTTTGACATATTTCGGTTTTCCATTTATGTTCAAAATCTTAACGATTGTTATTCAATAATAATTGTACTATAATTCCAGTAACTTAAACTTACAATTACTTCCTACTAATCTGCATAAATGCATTCAGAACGCATACGACACGAATACTTAAATACAAGCTAAACTAACCGCGAGCTCACGCGACGCACGTCTCGAACTTACAAAGTTTGGTAATAAAACATCGTTGTTCTAATATCGCTATATAATGTTCGTCGCCTTAATTTATGCCGTTGCTAAGTCATAAGGTAGGACAAGGAAGAGATGTAATAATTCTAGATGAAATATTAAATAATATTATTGAAAATTAGCGTGCGACTGTAAACGCGACAGGTTGTGGGTTCGATTCTCACTCTAGGAAATGGAATTTTTCATTTCCGGGGTTTGGTGACATGGGAAGCGCGGCGTTGAATTCCGCCACTCAGCACGCAAAGCCTCAATTCGGCGGAAAGTGGGGAACGGAGTGTCTCAATACTAGGTTCCCTCTACCTACCCTGCTATATGCAGGTTGCAGCGTGAAGCTATGTATGTATTAAATTATAATAGTCACATTGTCTCAAGTGAGGGCTGAGTAGCTCTCAATTCGGCAGAGAGTGGGAAACGGATATCTTAAGAGAACAGAGTGTCTTAACACCAGGTTCTCAAGTACCCTGTGCGTGATATGCGCGAGATGCAGCGTGAAGCTAAATATTTGTATAATTTTTTAGTGCCTTCTTTTTTCGCAATAGAGTAGTGAAAGAGAACCTAGTGCCTAGAAACTCCGTTCTTTGTTTTCAGTTTTACGATGAGTAATATTAGATTTTATGTAAATATTTATCTTCATTTTGTGAAAATAGAAAGTACTGTCCAAATATTTTCGGAAAAAAATTATATTTGAGACATTGCGGATTGACTGGTGGGACTTAACGCTGTGTGTTGTCTCATCATAATTAACATAATGTTCCCGTTGACGCGTTAACAACACGTTGCCTAGCAACGTATGTATATGACACCTTATATAAACATGAATGTCTAACCACGGTCGAGTGTGTAACATTTGATTTAATTCATTAATTTTGTGTTTTATGCATTATTTCAAAAATATATTATAATTCTGGACTCCTTCGCTATATAATAATGTACCAAGTTTCATGCTCCTCCCTCCGCGTAATTTTCGTAAAAAGGGATACAAAGTTTTTGCTTCACGTATTAATATATAGATTAGATATAATCCTTGCCTCGAGTGAGAATCGAACCATCAACCAGTCTTCATAATCAAACGCTTTTTCAATGCATAAAGTAACTATATACAATTAAATAAAGAAATATATACTTTTTTTAACTTCACGCTGCATCCCGCATATAGCAGAGTAGACAGAGGGAACCAGAGAACCGAGTGTTATGACCCTCCATTCTCTTTCAACAATTCCGTTCCCCACTTTCCGCCGAATTGAGGCATTGCGTGCTGAGTGGCGGAACTCAACGCCGCGCTTTGCCTTGTTACCAAACCCAGGAAATAAAAATACTAAACTTTACATTTCCTGGAGTGGGAATCGAACCCACAACCTATCGCGTTTACAGCCGCACCCTTGTGCCTCTGCGCCACGACAGGCGTTATATACTTAATATGACATTTTATTAACTAAGGGATATTAATCATAAATAAATATAATTTTTTTATAAAACTGTGGTACATCCAGAAAATCTACATCCATTACACAAGACTGCCAAGTAGCGGAGAAACTTGGCGATTTATTATCATACTCCTTTCTTAAAGTTTTATCTCAAACGTTAGGCGGCGTAAGCTGACACGTCGCACGCGGATGCTTTAAACTATTATCATTTTGCTTAGTTTAAGTACGAAATTAAGGCCTAGATTTGGAAGAATAAAGGAACTTCACGCTTAGTCCGCATAGCCAGAGAGAACCTAGTGTTACGACACTCTGTTCGCCGTTTTTCGCCCAAATTCGAGATGTCGCGTGTTAAGAAGAGGAATTCAACGCCGTATTATGTCTTAGTAGAGCCTAGAAATGGAAATACATACATACATAGCTTCACGCTGTATCCCGCATATAGCAGGGTAGGCAGAAGGAACCTAGTGTTAAGACACTCCGTTTCCCACTTTCCCCCGAATTGAGGCATTGCGTGGTGAGTGGCGGAACTCAACGCCGCGCTTTGCCTTGTTACCAAACCCAGGAAATCAAACATTCCATTTCCTAGAGTGGGAATCGAACCCACAACCTGTCGCGTTTTCAGTCGCACGCTTGTGTCTCTGCATTACAACAAAAGATTCTTCTATTATTATTTTTCTCGTTTCGATTGTATTTTTTTTATGTCTGTTGTCCCATCACTTTTTACTGGATAAACTTTTTAATGGATTATTTTTTTATATAATAGCTAATACTTCTGATCTGATGAGTAATTTTTGAGTTACTTTCAATAATGTAACTTTTTAGTGCATTTTATTTGAAGTCGGTTTTTTTTTTTAACTTCACGCTGTATCCCGCATAGCAGGGTGGGCAGAGTGAACCTGAGAACCTAGTGTTAAGACACTCCGTTCCCCACTCTCCACTTTTGCTAAAATTTTAATTATAATAATAAAAAAATCCTTGGAGAGAAATGAGGGGCATTAAAGAAAATAGAAAAAAATAGAGATAATGTTACCTTTATAATATAATATAAGCGTCAAAAATGACAATAACGTCGCCAGAAGCAAATCGCGGGCTGATTGGCTATTATGCAAATATGCGTCCCGTCGCCTGTGCTTTACACCAATAATAAAATGCTGAGTCGAGCGTTTGATAGCGGTTGCTTGATCAATTAATTTTATTTATTTTCTCATAAATATTTTATTATTTTTAAGAATATTGATAGATTGTCGATTATCGTTGGTTTTGATGACGATGAAGAAAATAAGGATGTCATTTTTTTGATAAGGCAGAAGCGAGCGACTGTAAACGCGATAGGTTGTGGGTTCGATTCCCACTTCGGGAAATGTAAAAGTTTAGTATTTTCATTTTATGGGTTTGGTAACAAGCATAAGCGCGGCCTTGCTTTCCCCCATAAGTGGCGTAATGCCTCAATTCGGCGGAAAGTGGGGAACGGAATGTCCTAACACTAGGTTCTCAGGTTCTCTCTGCCTACCCTGCTATATACGGAATACAGAGTGAAACTAAAAAGAAAAAAATATATTTGATACACACCAGTTTCACGATTTTTCTCGCAGAGCAGAGTAGTCATAGAGAACCTAGTGTTAAGACACTCCGTTCATTGCTTTCGGCCAGAGTGCGAGATGAAGATCGCGTGTTTGGAAGCGAAACTCATCACCGTGTTATGTCTTAGCAGAGCCGAGAAATGGTTTGAATATTATCATTTACTCGAGTGGGAATCGAACCCACAAGGCTGTCAGACGGTGTCCCACTGTGCCACGATGGCGTTTTGATGTAGTAAGATATTACTCAGCGTAGGGTACATATAAATCACAATATTTTTATTTTAGTCTTATAGATCGTTAAAATTTATTTTTCTTTAATTTATATTTCTATTTAGTTTAACTACTTGTCATTTGCTGATTTATAAAATTAACACATTCATTTCAAATTAATATCTAATAAGATTCTCAAATCAAAAAAAATATTAAGCCTATTATATGCTAAAAAAAAAATTGAATCGTTTTATAAGTGATTTGTCACTCTTTATACAATTATGTCTTCAAAGTAGAGGCTTAAAATATAGAAACTACTGTAAAAACCATTAATCATTATTATATTATAAAGGTAGTCATATAGTGATGACGATTTATGACACTGTGGAACAATGTGCAGCATCTGACAGTAAACACAAATAGATGTAGGTTCGATTCTCCTCTTCTTCTTCTTCCTAGCATTTATCCCGGCTAGCCAGGGTCTGCCTTCCTACTCAACCTACTCCACTTTGCACGATCTTCTGCATCACGGGTGCTTAGTCCATTGGCTCTCATATCCTGCTTCACGACATCCAGCCATCGCTTCCTTGAGCGTCCGGGGGGTCTAACTCCAGGGACAGATATATCAAGGCATTTTCTTCCGTCATAGTGTTCGGGACGGCGCGCAACGTGGCCGTACCATCTTAAACGACGCTCTTGGAGCTTATCCGCTACGTCACGGACCCGAAGATTCTCATTTGGAGGAATTATATTATAAGTTAAAGCGCGGCGTTGAGCTTCATGTCTAGACATTGTGTCTTGAATGGTGGATTTCCGGCGGAAATTGGAAAACGGAGGGTCCTGGAAGGAGTGACCATGCCCTGTGTGATTACCCTGTTAAGCGAAAAAAAGTGACGCTGAAAAAATAAAGATTTTATTAAATTTTCTACCCTTTATAAAAAATATAACCTAATAACTATTATAAATGTATATTCTTTTTTCAACCTAAACGCTATATGATCCTGAAAATTGCTTTTTTCAGTAAAGAATATAGAAAACAAAAAAATCGAAGGTAGCTTGATAGGTGACTCGAATAAAGGGGTACATTTATCACGTCGGACCGTACTTAAAAACTTCCCTCCTGAATGGTCAAGGGGCCGGAACGAGGTGCTACGTGTAACTTGTATCGCTCAAGGCTTTTCTTAAATTCTACATAGAGACAATTTTGGAAATTAGAATTTTAGAATAAATTACATATTGTTGACAAGAAGGAGGTCAATTCGACTGTATTTGTGTTATATGTATTTTTTATATATATTTTTAATTTCACCGCACTTCAATGAAGAGTAATAGTATAGTACATGTTTCACTTATGAAGTACCTATCGCGAATGTAGCCATTTTTATTTGAACTAATTGAAAAACGGATTTATGTAGTTTCAGTCGTAAAAGCGTGAAGTTGAAAAACCAATAGATAGAAATTTTCAGCCGATACATTTGACTGGCTTTTCTATGTTAAAAAGGAAAAAAAAATGTTGTTTTACAAATTATTTATATATATTACAAATATATAATTATACATGATAATTGGGAGTGGGAAACGTATCGGACTTTCCGCCGAATTGAGTCACTACGTGCTGAGTGGCGGAATCAACGCCGTGCTTTGCCTTGTTACCAGAGTGAGGAAATAAAAATACTAAATATTGATTATAAGAAATATTTAAAATTTTCATTACCTGGAGTCGGAATCGAACCCACAAACCTGTCGCGTAAGCGTGGTATCAAATCATAAAAATTGGTTCAGTCAGTAAAAAGTGATATGGTAACAAATATAAAAATATAGATTCGAATCGATATCCTCCTTAAACTGCTTCACTACATCTTTATATATAGTCGTAAAGTATATATATTCTTTATTGCACTTAAAAACCAAAAAAGAAAGAAAACATAAAGTTTAGTATACAAAAGTGGACTTATTTCTAAAAGAGATCTCTACCAGTCAACCCGTGGAAGTGGATGAGTGCATAACAGCGGTATAGAGCATCTGTGCAAGATCACACAAAGAAGAGAGAAAAATAAATACAAAATTACTAATAGACAAATAAATAACACATATAAATAAAAAAAGTATGGATTATATATACGAGTATGTTATTCTGTTACAACTATATATACTATTGCCAAATGTCCTCTTAATGACTTCCTTTTCCGCTTATTAATTACATAGAAAGGTAATTGATGATTTTGGTTGTTATTTTGTCATATATGTATTATAAGACAAAATAACAACCAAACTGTTTCAGTGGCAAACAAGTGCGTAACGAAGTGTTGTGTTGAGAACGGAGTGTCTTAACACTAGATTGTACGCAGAGGGAACCACCCTCTGCGTACCCTGCTATATGCGGGATACAACGTGAAGCTATGTATGTATGTAGGTTTATATAAAGAAAATCGAACCCACACTAAAACGTCAGTCCAGATATTTTATTACTATAAAAGGAATACGTAAAAACAAAAAAATATATTCGAAAGCACTTCCGGTCCACAAGTATCTTGATTGAGCCTGTATTGTCCTTTATTTCGGAAAAAGTTACATGGACAAAGGGAATGCGGTTTCACGCTTGATTTATACCAGTCCTTCCTATAATTTACAGCCATCATTCGGATTACCGCGTCTTTATCTTATTAAGACGTAAATTCATTGCTGCTTTTACTTTACTTTATTTGTTTCCTCTACTTTGTAGAGGTAATAAAATGGATGTTCTTTAATTTGGTTATTTCTTAGGGTTTTTAACTACTTGATAGTATATATCTATTATTTAATCTAACGCCTGTTGTGGCGCAGAGGCTCAACGTGCGACTGTAAACGCGACAGTTTGCGGGTTCGATTCCCACTCCAGGAAATGGAATTTTTCATTTCTTGGGTTTGGTGACAAGGCAAAGTGCGGCGTTCAGCTCCGCCACTCACCAAGCACTGCTTCAATTCGGAATGTCTTAATACTAGGTAGCCTCTGCCTACCCTGGCATGTGCGGGATACAGCGTGAAGCTATGTATGTATTTTATTTTTTTTCTTATAATTTCCATAATTAGCAATAGCCCGTATCTGTTAAGACCATATGCTCCTCTCTCCATTGGTTACCTGGCAGAGATTGCTGCAAGCAATAAGACCGCCTTTGCATACTTTGTATTAATTTTAAATCCTTACATGTTATTAATATTGTATTGGTTTTGTGTGCAATAAAGTTTTTATATCTATTTATATCTATGTATAATCTTATTGCGTATACCCTATTCTTGGTAGAAAGTTGCATGAAATACTCCGTTTTCCACTTTCCGCATAGAAGTTGTGTTGTGTAGCGTAACTCAACGCCGTGCTTTGTCTCATTAGTGTAACGAAATGAAATAATGCCCACTAGGGTGAATGATTATCAATTAAATTGGAATGGAATACCGTTTTCTTTATAGTCAGACGTTGTCTTATTGTGGCAATCCACAATGGCCTTAAATAAATATTGATTAATATTGAAAGCAAAAATAAAAATAGCAGGTTGATGGTATCAGATGAGCTAAAGATGTTACTACAAAAGTATTTTTTGATTGAGATCTGAATCAACAAATACCGTGTACAAAATGGACCTGCTTTAACGTCTTTATCACAAAATATTTATCATAAAGAGTTTATTTTTGTCATTTATCATGAAAACTTTTTTCAGCAATAAAATCGAATAATGGTTATCTGCAGACATCATTTTGTAAACAGTGTCAGATAGCAACTAATGCTAACAGTACACTGAAAAAACGCGACTTAAAATGTTATTAAATTAATAATAAACGTCTGTCGTGGCGCAGAGGCACAAGCGTGCGACCGCAAACGCGACATATTGTGGGCTCGATTCCCACTTCAGGAAATGTTAGTATTTTCATTTCCTGGGTTTGGTAATAAGGCAAAGCGCGGCAATGAGTTCCGCCACTCACCACGCAATGCCTCAATTCGGCGGAAAGTGGGGAACGGAATTGTTGTAAGAGAACGGAGTGTCTTAACACTAGGTTCTCAGGTTCCCTCTGCCTACCCTGCTATATGCCGGATACAGCGTGAAGTTAAATATATATATATATATATATATATACCTATACTTTTAAGAGACACTGTAGTAAAATTAATATTTTTTCCTACATTTTCTTTGTAGCAATAACCTAATCTAAAGTTCAGGCTGGTTATATGAAATTTTCATCCACAAACACCTTTGCGGTAGCCGTCTTCGACACAAAAGTCACCCACACCACATCAGTTGCCCTTTTCATGTGTCTTGTTACCTATGAAAATTTCCAGTTCCTACAGGTACAAATTGTTGTCACATGCGCAGGCTGTTGTGGAACTATAGAATCTATTCTATACATGTTTTGTGATTGCATGAAGAAAAGATTCAAAGTCCATGGAATACAGGGCCTGCTTTTTTGGTTATACTCGGGAAGGGCAAGGGATATAATTCCTTTACACTGAGCACTATAATATAGTTCACTACCACTGAATACTGATTATAATGAACTCACACTGTAAAGGAAAATAAGAGGCTTTTATATATAGTACTGTGGCGATCTCACTTTTGCTAGGTTATTTTCATCTACCCTCATATAGTTAAAATGTTGCTAACAATACATACTTATATCTTTCCATAGCACCAACTCCAATGGAACACAACAAAACAACAGAACTATCGTATGACAGAGTTTTTCTAACAAGTAAAGTTGTAACAAGCGGACATCAAAGGGCAAAAGACATCGTTATCTCCTAACTTCAGTTTTATAACCCAAGTACGAGTCTATAAAGAGCTGTAACTCCATAGTGTGGCCATCGGATACTGCGTTGCGTTTGAAGTGTACCATTATTTATAGCTGGGTATGGTTTCCTGTGTTTTATAATATAGCGTTTCCTTTGACTTTTCTTATGTAGTTGATGAGGTAATATGAGATGAAAGTTTGTTTTGTTGAAGAATATGTTAGGTGTACAATTAAATTGCTTATTTAAAATAATGCGTTTAAGAAAAATATTTTTCAAAATATTCTAATACATTTATATAGAGAAATATTACAACATATATATATTATAAGTACGAGTATGTACAATAATTATGAGATAAAAGATGAGTAATACAAAGACTTAACGACTTCACTAAAAAAAGTGACAAGTTGTTTTTCTGTTTGATTTTAGTTTCATCTTTACGATTATTAAGAATGAAAAAAATATATTAAAATTAATAATTTTCTGATGGAAAGCGGAGAATAAAGTATCTGAGATCCTGCTGTAAAAAAAGGTGAAGCTATAAAAATACCGGTATATATTTTTATAATTTCACGTAATTATAAAAAAAAATCACTTGGATTTTAAATTTTAAATATTTCTTAAGCTTCTCGCATATCTAGCATATAGTGTAAACAGAAATAAACAAGCGCTAGGACACTCTCTTCTCCACTCTCTGCATGTCTTTCATTGCGTATGTAAAAAATTAAGCAGCCTTTGTCTCACCCATTTTCTATATATTGTGAACAAATTTTCCTCCTAATAATGATATAAGCAAGTAATAACTCAATAACGTATTTGTGCTAATGAAAATGGATTTAATTAATATGACATGTGACGTGTCAAATTGTTGTCCCATATGATGTCAAGAGTGTTTAATTATACACTAAGCACAAGCGACTGGAGATTTCGTAGAACTAATATTAATGAAGTCTATGTCGTGTATAATCTATTGTTACGTTTGATTGTAAACGCGATTGGTCGTGGGTTCGATTCCCGTTTGGAGAAATAATTATGTTTAAATTGTTTTTTGTTCTTTCAGGCAAAGCGCGGCGTTGAGTTCTGCCACTCAGCATGCAATGCCTCGATTCGGCGGAAAGTGGGGAACGGAGTATCTTAACACTAGGTTCCCTCTGCCGACCCTGCTATATGTGGGATACAGCGAGAAACTGAGTGGCGAAACTCAACGCCGCACTTTGCCTTATATAATATTTGCCTTATATATAACTTTTATATAAAAAGCAAATAGATTTTCACGCGTTATCCCGCATAGCAGTGTAGTTACAGAGAAGTGTTAAGACACTGTTCGCTATCAAAGTAAATTTCAATATATAATACTACTTTAAAATACATAACTACACAATAAATACATATATGAGTATATATGTACATTATTACCAAACCTATTCTGATATATGCAAATCAGAGCTCAAGTTCTCACCTAAATTTGATATATGTATGCCTGATTGCGTGACTATCAACTAACACATCATTTGATAGCTAAGTTAAAATAATATTAAGTTATAGTTGATAATTACTAAGTTAATTTATTAAGTGCGGCGTTGAGTTCCGCGATTCAACACGCAGTGTTTCGATTTCACGCGGAAAGAAGAGAACGGAGTGTCTCGACACTAAATTTTCTCTAAGTACTATTATACGGATAGAAGCGTGAAGCAAAAAACATATTTTACTTGTAAGTTAACATTATGAAAGAACTTAACGTACAATTAAAATTAGATAAATTTTAATAAAAGAAACAAATCAATAAACCAAACTATCAAAATTTTATAATTTTAAGTTCTTACCCATATTTTTTTCTATTTTTTACTCTCAACGCAATGCCTTGAATTTGGACGGAAAGCGGTAAAAGGAGTGTCTTGAAACCAGATTATTATGCGGAATATAGCTTGAAGTTTTTTCACTACATTTTTTTTCCAGCTTCACGCTGTATCCCGCATATAGCAGGGGCAGGCAGAGGGAACCTGAGAACCTAGTGTTAAAACACTCCGTTCTCGTACAACAATTTAGTTCTCCACTTGTCGCCGATTGAGGCATTGCGTGCTGGGTGGCGGAACTCAACGCCGCACTTTGCCTGCATTGTTCATTTTTATCTATAATTACTAATTTTTATTCACTTTCTTTGTTTTAAGCAATGATATAGATATAAACTAAGCATTCGTTCCAAATATCATCTAATAAGTAGTGGCTTTTACATGAATTGCCTTTGATTTGACATTATAAATATGTAAATTATACGAGAACGTCAAAGTTTGACAGCTTGATTAGGTGACAAGTGATTCAAAATTACCCAATACTTGAGGAAAGTTTATGTTCGAATGATAATATGAAATATAGTATTGTATGTGTTGATATGTATATAGATATTGTATGTATGTATATGTATGTTTATGAGATAGATTTAGAGTTCCACGTGCCACTGAACTGTGGAATGGCCTACCTGCGGCAGTTTTTCCAGGTCGATACGAAATGGGTACCTTCAAAAAGCGCGCCTACTCCCACCTCAAAGGCCGGCAACGCACCTGTAGCTCCTCTGGTGTTACACGGGACCGTGGGCGGCGGGGATCACTTACCATCAGGTGACCCGAACGCTCGTTTGCCTTGTCCTTTCCATAAAAAAAAAAAAGTTAATTTGTACACGGTAGCAGTAGGAGTAGTATAACAGCGAAATTTCTTTATAATCTATTTTTTTTCGTGAAAAAGCCCGCTCAGTTGAGGATTCGGATGGGTTATATGGGACTGCGGAATGATAGGTCCTTCCGTGTATCCATTAAAACCTCACGGTGTCCCTTCTTACCACCACTAGCCGAGACCACGGAACACCCCAATCTTCCGTGAACCTCGGCAGCGAAAACCTTCAAGGAACATCGCAGAGTCAAGGGTGGCGGACACCCTCAACGGCCTTCTCGAAGTAGCGCACGACAGCAATTTGTGTGCGGTTAGTCAGACCAAAAGACTGAATGATCAGCTTCCCCGCCATCATGTGCTGCCCTCTAGCTGCTACCCAGTCTCCTGTGATTGTTGATGTGGTTGGAAAAGGCCTCCCGCGCCCGTTCTGGTGCATGCTAAAATATCTTCTGTGTATCAACAGTTTTCTATATAAATAACAGTCTATATCATGTATTTGTAATGTAGAATTGTTATGATTTAATAATTCTTTAAACGAACTTATGTTATTATAAAATTAAAAAAAGTAAAAATGTTGCTTATTTTTTAAAGAGAAAACGTTCATCTTTTTTTATTTCAATATTTCAAGGAAATTGCAATCGTACTAGATTACAGATAGCGTTTTCTAGGAAATGCGCCAAACATTTAGCAAAAGATTTATAAATTATATAAATTGAAACTTAAAATTATAACGAAGAATTCAAACTAGTGTTCCCGTTGACGCGCTAACAACGCGTTATGCGTATGTCACTTTATATAAACATGGATGTCAAACCATGGTAGTGTGTGTAACAATTATTTTATTAATTTAATATACTTTTTATACATTATTTTAAAAAATGTTAGCATTCTGCACCTCTTCTGTATAAACTATAAGTGTGCCAAACTTCCTGCTCCTTCGTCCGCGTAATTTTCGTAAAATGGGTCCAAAGTTCTTGCCTCATTATACATATATATTTCAAAAGGAAATTGCAATCATACTAGATTACAGATAGCGTTTTCTAGGAAAGGCGCCAAACATTTAGCAAAAATTATCAAAAGATTTATGAACTATATAAAATAGACCAAAAGGTAAAACTACAACGAATAATAATTCTACTCAGATCTTAATAAAAATTAAATGGGACCATATCAGAAGCACTAGCTATTATATAAAAAAATAAACCATCAAAATTGGTTCACCCAGTAAAAAGTTATGCGCATAAAAAACAGTCGAATTGGGAACCTTTGAAGATAATTAAAAAGAGTTGAAGAGTTACTAATTTTTTAAACAAAAAATGTTCATCTGTTGCAATATTTCCAGGAATTTGCATTCGCACTAGAACACTGATGGCGTTTTCTAGGAAATACCTCAAACATTGAGCGAAATTTTTTCTTTTTTTTTTAACTTCACGCTGTATTCCGCATATAGCAGGGTAGGCAGAGGGAACCAGAGAACCTAGTGTTCTTTCAACAATTCCGTTCCCCAGTTTTCGCCGAATTGAGACATTGCGTCTTGAGTGGCGGAACTCAACGCCGCGCTTTGCCTAGTTACCAAACTCAAGAAATGAAAATACTAAAATTTACATTTCCTGGAGGGGGAATCGAACCCACTACCTGTCGCGTTTACAGTCGCACGCTTGTGCCTCTGCGCCACGACAGGCGACAGGTAAAATAGAAATAAAATGTTTGTATAAAGGTTTAAAGACCATAGTAGCGCAGAGGAAATTAGTCTGCCTATAAATTCAATTGGTTGGGGGTTTGACCCCGTTTTGGGGAATTTCAGGAAAATATAAGCAGTATTTGTTGTTTTTTTCTTCATTCTGGATAAACCGCTGTGTTGGTTTTTGTCACTTAACTTGTTTACACTATGCCTTGATTTCGGACAAAAAATTGAGAACGGAGTGTCTCTTAGTTCTCTCTGACTATGCGGAAAAAATGGTATAACTAGAAAAAACAAATAATTACGAAAATTTGTGAGGATGGTTTGGATGGATGATGATGATGGATGGATACTTAACCTAACGATTACTTACTTAGCATCACGGTTAATCCCTAGTGGGTTAGTAAAAGTGAGCGGAGCGCCAAACGCTACGGTTCCTGCATGCCTCTTTCGCCTGTCCACAGACATTGACCTCTTCTACATGCCCTCCGGCGGATCCTCATGTTTTTTACGTGACCTTCCTCTAGTATCATTGCTACTGTGTTCTCGAAGGTCAACCGAGGTCTTTCCCTACCTCTCTTGCCACTCACCTTTGCTTCATATATCTTTCTCACCAATCTTTCACCACTCATCCTCTCGACTTACATAGGCTAGAATATAAAAGATTTTGAGTAAATTGGCCATAATATAACCATAGATATCAACTTCAATGCACATCATAAGTATAAAACTAACCGCACTGTTCTAACAAGTAGTATTTATTCTACAATAAAATAACTACTTAACTACTGTTACTTAGCTCAGGTAACGAGACGAATTGCCCTATTAAAGAGAGTCATAGTCTTAAAGACGTCGTAAAGTCGGCTTAGATTATCTCTTTGGTGAGCGTTAAATGTTGTTTTGTGACAAGATACTTGCTTGTTGGTAGGTAAGTTAGTTATTTTCCAGGTTTATGCTTTTTTTACTAAGTAGAGAATATAGTGCTAAGACACTCCGTGCTCCACTTGGTCTGAATTTAAGATATTGCGTGTTGAGTTGCGTGCGGAGAAATTATTTTGTCTTTGGTCAAATAAAAAATCGCACAGGGCTGAAATTAAGTAGTCAAACTTAGCACGTTTGGCGCATTTTTTACGACTAGTGGCCTCGTTGACGCGTTAACTACGCGTTGTCTTTAGCAATGTATATGTCACTTTATATAAACATGGATGTCAAATGCATGGTAGAGTGTGTAACATTTATTTTATTAATTTAATATACTTATTATGCTATATTTAAAAAAAAAATAACATTCTGCACTCCTTCTCTATATAAACTATAAGTGTTCCAAATTTCATGCTCCTTCGTCCGGGTAATTTTCGTAAAAACGGGTACAAAGTTTTTACTTCACGTACTAATATATATTTATATATTTAACATATCTAGCTGACAAAATACAGTAAATATATTATGATGTGTTACATGCGAAATAGAACTGTAAGATTTTTTTTGCTCCACGCTGTATCCTGCATATAGCAGGGTAGGCAGAGGGAACCTGAGAACCTAGTGTTAAGACATTCCGTTCTCTTTCAACAATTCCGTTACCCATTTTCCGCCGGATTGACGCAGACAAACATTAAGATACAAAAAAAAAAACAAGCATTTTAATATATATTTCCTCTTTTTTAAATACTTATTATAGATAAAAAATATATCTTTCACAAAATTAGATTTTGTACGAACCGTGATTCGAACTCGCGTCGTTATAGAAAAAATATTTGTTGGTCACTTAATAATCTATATTTGTTTCGTTCTAGGAAGGAATTACTGGAAGCCATAAACAGAAATGAATTTGAGTTTGAATTACTTTCTTGTTTTAATTAATAAATTTGTATATATTTTTAACTTCACGCTGTATCACGCATATAGCGGGGTAGGCAGAGGGAACCAGAGAATCTAGTGTTGAGACACTCCATTCTCTTTCAACATTTCCGTTCCCCACTCTCCGCTAATATAAGTAATACTATGTAAAAAAGCAAATTGTAAGTAATAATATAATAAAAACTTTAACAAAATAAAGGCCATCGTAACTAAGTGACGCTGAAGTTAATGTAACCACATGGGTATGGCTTATTTTTCAATCTAAGAAAAGCACCTCTATGTGGAAATAATCCCGCTAGAACAAGGCAAAGCGCGTCGTTAGGTTACGCATTCAATACAACCTTAACACGTATTAATACATTGGATACATACTATTAATATAAAATACTGTGGTAATGAATTTTGTATCTCATTCTCTATCTGTTCAAATTTAGTTGAGTAGTTTACGAGTTATTCGTAATAATGTTACTCAATAGTACAAAGTATTTTAAGTCGGTTTACTTTTTTATTATCATTATATATATATTTTAACTTCACGCTGTAACCACCAGAGAACCTAGTGTTAAGACACTCCATTCTCTTTCAACAATTCCGTTCCACTTTCCGCCGAATTGAGGCATTGCGTGGCGGAACTCAACGCCGCGCTCTGCCTTGTTACCAAACCCAAGAAATGAAAATACTAAACAATACATTTCCTGGAGTTGGAATCGAACCCACAACCTGTCGCGTTTACAGTCGCACGCTTGTGCCTCTGCGCCACGACAGGCGATAATTATCATTATACTCGTATTGAGTTTGAAATTGCAATATTTTTAATTTAAAAATAATATCGTCTTAAAGAATATTTATTACAATAAAAGGACACACAGAATTTCGTTTCGGAAATCTACTGGATTATTTACAATGGTTTATGCATTCGCCGCTATAAACAATGATCTGTACACGAATGTATGCTAATCTCTGGTTATTGTGAGGTATGACGTCCATATGAATATATTTACTTTGTGTGGACGTATGTGTACAATGAGAATTGGGACACCCTAGGTTTTGCTAGATAAATTGTTTTAACCAAATAATGTTTCATATTTTCTAATATAATATAATCAACGCCTGACGTAGCGCAGAGGCACAAGCGTGTGGCGTTGTGGGTTCGATTCCCACTCCAGGAAATGGAATTTTACATTTCCTGGGTTTGGTAACAAGGAAACACGCGGCGTTGAGTTCTGCCCCTCAGAACGCAATGCCTGAATCTGGCGGAAATTGGGGAACATATTTGCTGAAAGAGAACGGAGTGTCTTAACACTAGGTTCTCAGATTCCTCTGCCTACCCTGATATATGCGGGATACAGCGTGAAGTTAAAAAAAAAATAACAAAAAAGAAAATTGACTTGATAATTAATGAAATACACTAAAAGTCACATTATTACGAATAACTCATAAATTAATCATTAGATAATAACTAAATTTATAAGGGATCACTCACACTCCATATCAGGAGCACTAGCTATCTTTTAAAAGAAGAATTATCAAAATTGACTCACCCAATAAAAAACTCATGCGGTAATACACATAAAAAACAATCAAATTGAGAACCTCCTCTATTTTTGAAATCGGTAAAAAAATATTTTGAATTTGTAAACCACTATTTTATATTGTGTTAACAGAAACCAAAAAATATTTATTATATTCGAGTATAAAACGAGAAAGGTATTCGAATCAATAGCAACTTGAAATGTAAGAAACGATTTTGATTTACGTTGATTCTGGGAAAATAGTAAAAAATATACCTACCATGTACAGATACCAAGTCAAGCAAATCAACACTTTCAAGTAAAAATTATTTATTTAACACAAAATAATATAGTAGAATAACGCCTGTCGTGGCGCAGAGGCATAAGCGTACGACTGTAACCGCGACAGGTTGTGGGTTCGATTTTCACTCCAGAAAATGAACTTTTCATTTCTTGGGCTCAACACGCAATGCCTCAATTTGGCGGAAAGTGGGGAACGGAAATGTTGAAAGAGAATCGAGTATCTTTACACTAGGTTCTCTGGTTCCCTCTGCCTACCCCGCTATATGCGGGATACAGCGTGAATTAAAAAAATAAATAAAATACAATCATATGGAGAACCTCCATTTTGTTAAATCGGTTATAATACCTGTTTAATCCACTAATGTACCTTTGAAATCTAAATAAGCACCAACTACTCAGTGGTACCAAGAAATTCATCTCAAAATTGAATTACTACGAAAACACGAAAGACCGAAACGTAAATAGCATTAAATCGAATTACAGACTGTTGTTTGCGATGGTACAATATTAGTTTATATATAGCTAGAATATCTTATCCAGTACAATATTTAAGGCCATTGTGGCTCATTGGGACAACGTCTAGCTGTAATGGGCTGTCGGTTCGTTACCACTCGGGGAAATAATTTTTTTTTTTTTTTTTTTTTTTTTTTTTTTTTT
>JAKGSA010000873.1:64571-98290 GCA_033558755.1 Philaethria dido
TTGGAAGCACGTAGGCGTGGGTTCGTTTCCCGTTCGAAGGAATGATTGTGAGCCTGTAAAAATTAATTTACTTTGATTTTTAGTTAGTTGATTCTACTGAAAAAGATCTTTTAAGGATTTATACCCCCAATCCAAATTTTTATATATGTATATATATTTTACGTATATATATATATATATATTTTTCTTTTTTTACATATGTTTCGCAGTTTGAAGATTAGGCTGAGTTCCAGTGAGAGAATCTCGTATCTTATTACTTACTTACTTAATATTTCTTAATTCCCGTATTCTTAAGTCTCGTGTAGACAGAAAAAATCTACCGTATAGAAACTTCGTTCTACACTTTCCGTCTGAATTTGAGAGATTACGTGCTATGTGGCTTAACTCAACGCCGCTCTTTGTCTTTACGGAAATGTAAATACTTTAAATATAATCCTTCCCCAGAGTGAGAATCGAACCCACAACCGCGTTTCTAGTCAGACTGCACTACGACGGCCAAAATCTTAATCTTGACTTACTATCGTACAAAACTTTAATTCCACTATAAGATTAGTACTTATTTTGGCCTACTACCGTACCATACGTGGCATAAAAAGCTTTCCTTTACAAATTAGACGCTAATTTCAATATTAATGCAGTTTCATGCAAACTTGAGATTACATATGCATTACAAACATTTTAGATATTGTGAAGGAAATATTATATGTATGTATCTATTTGTTAAGATAGTAAAAGGTTCGATTCCTACTTGCAAAACGACGATATTTAAATAATTATCATTTTACAATTCTAATAACATTCAGTATGGCATTATGTTTAATGTCCCCTTAATACTCACTGTGTTAAAGAACCTAAAAACAATTGTATTTACATTCAAACAGTTATCAATTTCAATCTCCATTGGAGGGTATGATTATATTTATATTATTTTAAGTCCTTTTTCAGTTTAGATACATTTTTGAGTTGCATTGAAAAAGCCTGAATATTTCAAATAATTTCATAAGTAATAATCAAACTTACAACCAATGCATATACTGTACACCTCTCAACTATGCTTTCACCAGTTTTATCAAATAAAGCATTATACAATTTTTCCTATTCCTTATACCTTGAAAAAATCAAAAGCCTTTGCTGCTAAACAGATAAAGGACATACATACATACATAGCTTCACGCTGTATCCCGCATATAGGACAGACAGAGGGAACCTAGTGTTAAGACACTCCGTTCCCCACTTTCCGCCGAATTGAGGCATTGCGTGCTGAATGGTGGAATCAACGCCGCGCTTTGACTTGTTACCAAACCCAGGAAATTGAAAATTTCCATTTCCTGGACTGGGAATCGAACCCACAACCTGTCGCGTTTGCAGTCCCAAGCTTGTTCCTCAGCGCCACGACAGGCGTATATAAAGGACAAAACGTAAAATATAGTTTTGTCCCGTTTTAATAGGAACTTACAGAAATCCTATGTAAGAGCTGCCCTACAATCCCCAAAGAGCCTACACGCTAAATTTCAGCTTTCTACAGCCAATAGCTTCACCTGTACGTTGTCTGTCAGTCACTCAGTAACACAACCGTTTTATATATGTAGATTAATTGAACTTTGCAATTCAAGCCTCACTTAGTATAGATGTTCTAAATGCAGTGTTTGGAACTAGAAGGACATAAAAGATAGTAGTTACATTACTAAGAAATTAACAAAAAAACGATTTTAAATAAAATGTACTAAGAAGTAAAATTATTACGAATAACTCAGAAACTACTCGTCACGTCTTCAGCTTCACGCTGTATCCCGCACATAGCAGGGTAAGCAGAGGGAACCTGAGAACCGACGTGTTAAGACAAGTCTGTGCTCTTTCAACATTTCCGTTCCCCATATAAGTTTAAAAGATTTTTATTATTTAAAAGCTCATGAGAACGTGCTTATTTGAATATTTTGCTCAATTAAGGAACAACGTGAGGTTGTTTTCATATACGACGCGTCTCATTCGATTAATCAAATTAATTTGTCCTCATTTAAAATTAAGGATGTTTAAAGTGAAAATAAAATATATACTTTAGTAGTGTTACATATTTTTGTTCTTGTTTTTTTTTTAACTTCACGCTGTAGCCCGCTTATAGCAGGGTAGTCAGAGGGAACCTGAGAACCTAGTGTCAAGACACTGTTAAAGCCTGTCGTGACGCAGAGGCACAAGCGTCCGACTGTAAACGCGACAGGTTGTGGGCTCGATTCCCATTCCAGGAAATGGAATTTTTCATTTCCTGGGTTTGGTAACAAAGCAAAGCGCGGCGTCAAGTTCCGCCACTCAGCACGCAATGCCTCAATCCGGTGGAAAGTTGGTAACACAATATTTGATTTTGTTATATGTTTTATTTTCTATTTCTATTAAAATTCGTGACATTATGAGTTGATTGACGGAACTTAACCCTGCACTATGTCTTATTATGAAAGGAAATTTAAAATGAATAATTTTAATATAATCATTTCACCGAACGGGCACAATTTACCAATCTGCCTTTCAAAGGAATTCACCACTTTGCATTTTACAAACAAGTAGCAAGAAAAACCAGAAATATTGGACCAAAGGCATAAAATAGACCTGAATCTCGAATAGGAATCATTTGCGTACGTAGTATGGAGTCGACATCAAAAATGCATTTTAGGTGAACCACAGAATGAAGAGTATACATAAAAGGACAAAAAGTATGGTCCTCTATTGCTGTCTCGTTTGAAGGTTTTAATGGATTTTTTAACCAACAATTTTAAAAAGAGTGTAATTTTAGAATTTTTATTTAGCTTTCTTCTTTCGTCATTTAAGATAAAGAAAAATATTGACCAGGTGATCGATTCGTCGACATCGACCCGTTATCGTTACAGCCGAGCGATGCCCACTGATGGACATAGGGCTCTCTCAGGGATTTCTACGATCGATTTTTACGACAATCTGTCCTGAGTTTCCTGCTTCCAGTGGCTTCTGGCAACCTTGATTGAACCAGATCGTCAGTCTACATACCCTTTCAGATCTGGCATGTCCACTGAGTGTTTTCTCGAATTCTCATTGAAATGTAATTAGTGTTGCATATAAATAACTGTGTTCAAATTCGATGCGTATTTCTATTCCAGCATTGAAGATTCAATTTTTAAAACTCAAAATTTCGTTACTAATTCCTACTATTCGTATATTTTTGCGCAATCCCCTAACATAGCATCAAATTGACTTGTATAACATTACACGCCATGAAAATTCTAAGTCTAAGATTAAAAGTCCTTCGTTATTCTTTTGAAAAAGACGTTACCTTTTTAGATAGTTAAAGAATATAAGAAACATTAAATAATACAAGTAATTATAAAAAACAAAAACCCGAATTCTTCAAATTTAGGAATCAAATACAAATAAGGTAGGCAATAAAAGCTAGTTATGTGTTATATATTTGAAACGTGCTAATTAAGTCCTTTCTTTTTACTCCATACGGTACCCACCAATGATTTTTTGTTTTTATTCATAACGTAATTGCCTCTAGAAGGCGCCATATTGAATTTATAGTGACGTCTCATCGTTAATCTAAGAATTCTTGAAGTATCAATACCTATCTAACGTCACCTTAATTATATGAATGGGTACAGGGGTTTGGAAGATATGAGGTAATAAGGAATATTACAAACATACATGATACGCGCCAGAAACATAACCTTCCTCTGACAGTCGGGTAAAAAAGCGTTTCTAGATTATCTCTGCTTAACTCACTGAATGCGAAGAATGCGTGCATATAAAAATATATTTTATTACAGACATATTACAGTATATTACTTTGAAAATTTCATAAAAATATGTAACTTTGTAAAAGTTTTATTTGCGTAAATGCATATAAAAGAGGCTGAAGAACCATTTTTAACTTAGTTTTTACGGTTGAGATATTCAAATACCTTATTTGTTCTTAACTTTAAACTTTAAGTATGAAAAGTTAAAGTTGTATGGACAGCTCGAAAGTTGTATCGAGACCTATTTAAAAAGTTATTCAGAAATATTTTGCAAATGTAGTGTTGTTGATATTTTTATAAGTTATCTTTTTCATAATATTTATATTTATACTTACGTATAAGTACTAAACCAAAAAAATTCTTTAGCTTTATGCCTGTATGCTTTGTGCAAGGTAGACACAAAGAGTCACGACACTCTGTTCTCCTCTATTTAACTGAATTGTGTG
Source organism: Philaethria dido (assembly GCA_033558755.1). Taxonomy (NCBI): domain Eukaryota; kingdom Metazoa; phylum Arthropoda; class Insecta; order Lepidoptera; family Nymphalidae; genus Philaethria; species Philaethria dido. The sequence goes on from JAKGSA010000873.1 coordinate 68,776, forward strand.
AAGGTAAGTTTTAAGACAATTATTTTTTATATATATATATATATTTTTTAACTTCACGCTGTATCCCACATATAGCAGGGTAGGCAGAGGGAACCTGAGAATCTAGTGTTAAGACACTCCGTTCTCTTACAACAATTCCACTTTCCGCCAAATTATCTTAACGCCTGTCGTACAGAGGCACAAGCGTGCGACTGTAAACAGGACAGGTTGTGGGTTCGATTCCCACTCCAGGAAATGTTAGTATTTTCATTTCCTAGCTTTGGTAACAAGGCAAAGCGCGGCATTGAGTTCCGCCACTTAGCACGCAACCCCTTAATTCGACGGAAAGTGAAAAACGGAAATGTTAAAAGAGAACGAAGTATCTTAACACTAGGTTCTCTGGTTCACTCTGCCTACCCCGCTATGTACGGGATACAGCGTTAAGTTAAAAAAAAAAAAATAATCACTTCAACAAATGGGAATCGAACCCCAAATCACTGAATTTTACACTCAAAGGTCCCCACTGATGGCTTCAAACGTAAAAACATGCGAAAAGCTTATCTGTATACAGTAAGTCGTTTACAAAACAGCAATATGCAAGGTAACGTATTCGTACACTCGTAGCAACTATTCGCAGTACCACGTCTTCTGTCTGATGAATAATTGATAAAGACATCGTGAAAATCCATGACATGCAAGAAATGTGTGCTTTGCTCGGCTTTGCGAGTCGAAGAGAGTAGAAATGTGGGGAAATAAGGTAATTATTTTTAGTTTTTCGTGGGTTTTTGTTTAGTATGTACTTTGATTGCAATAAATACAATAATTCATACTTTAATAGTTATTAATATGAATAGACATTTTGACATCAATTATTTTTATACTTTTTTTGTAAATATATACCTAAATGTATATTAATTTTTGGTAATTGAGATGGGTTTAGCTGAAACTACGACAATTTGTGGGCTTAATTTCACGAAGTGAGATGTTTATGTTCCACGAAGATAAAAATATATGCCTATGGACTGATTTGCAGTGGGAAACTATGGTAACTATGGTATGTGGTATGGTGGTATGGTACGGACTGTAAGCGTGGCAGGTTGTGGGTTCGATTCCCACTCTAGGAAATGTTAGTATTATCATTTCCTGGGTTTGGTAATAAGGCAAAGCGCGGCGTTGAGTTCTCCACTCAGCACGCCATGCCTCAATTCGGTGGAAAGTGGGGAACGGAATTGTTGTAAGAGAACTGAGTGTCTTAACACTAGGTTCTCAGGTTCCCTCTGCCTACTCCGCTATACGCGGGATACAGCGTGAAGTTAAAAAAAAAGAAAAAAAAATCGATAAAATAATATAACAGGCTTACAGTCAGATGTAGTTCCATTGCGCCACGATAGTCTCAACATTCCGTTTATATTCGCCGTAGTTTAGTTTGAATTAAAGATATTTGTAAAGACACGACATTGCCATTTTATAAATTTAAGCCTGGACTTTTTAAAAAAAACAAAAAAATACATTCACAATAAATAAACACACACATACATAAGTCAATTGATACATTATAATATAAAGAAAGGGCGCGAACTAAAACGCATGCGCCACCAGATTAGTACTAACACAACCAGTCACGCGGTACCAGTCCTTCCTCAACCACCGTCCAGGGTGGATGTGTCCTAAACCCTTAGGAAATAGACGAAATCGCGTGTGTATATAAAAAATTAAATTACGTAATGTATATTTGAATAGTTGAATGAAGTGCGATGAGCGACGTGCGTTATGCCACCAATTTACTTGGTCGTGATCTTTGCGGTGTTAGACTTGTGTGTTCCTTTGTATCACGATCAGTTCGCGATACTAGTGCCCGATGGCCGTGCAGATGAACTGGCCCATAGACATGGGTTTGTTAATCATGGGGAGGTAAGTTTTGAAGGAATTATCCTATGAGATACGAGAAATTGGATTGTATATTCAACCTTTTTTACATAGCAAGGTAGTCTAGAATCTACTGTTAACACACTGTTCCATACTTTATGCCAGAATTCGTGGTACTGTGTATTAAATGATGAAACTCAATGTCATGTTGTGTCGATGCTCATTGCTCCAAGTGGGAATCGAATCCACAATATTGATTGTGACATTTTTATCATGTTTAGAATTAGACGATAAGAGACGAATTCACGGTGTAGAGCTCAAAAAAGTATTTTTTTAAATAAATTTATGTAAAGAGTTATAATGTTTGGTTTGGGATATGACTTAAGGAAATGGTTAAAAAACTGTTTCTATTCATTTAAGTTTAAAACATATCGAAAAACATTAATATAATGTAAGCTCATAAAACTAACAACTAGAAAGTTAATATTGAGACATATGAAGGGAATTACGATTAATATTGCTTTAACGATTCCTTCAATAAGGATTTTAAAATCAACACTTGTATTAACAAATAATATAAAAATAAACTAAATTATATTTTATCTTTACGCACACGAAGTAGGCTTAGGTATTCTAGCATTGACACAGTCCCTAATATATAAAAAAAATCATAAAAAAATAACAAAAACTCAAGTGAATGATTATTATTAAATAAGGGGATAATAGAATTTCAAAGCGTGGAGTTGAATTCCAACACTTAACACGCAATGTTTAGAATTCGTGCAGAGAGCGGTAAACGGAGTGTTTTTACACTAAGCTCTCTGTGACTACCCTGATGCGGGATAAAGGTAAAGCTGATTTTTACTATCCAAAAAGAATATATAAAAATGTGACACTCATAACAAATATGTAGAGTCAATAAAGACTGCGTTGAGTTCCGCCACTCAACACGCAATGCCTCAATTCGGCGGAAAATGGGGAACGGAATTGTTGTAAGAGAACGGAGTGTCTTAACACTAGGTTCACAGGTTCCCTCTGCTTACCCTGCTATATGCGGGATACAGCGTGAAGTTAAAAAAAAGGCAGTAAAATACAAAAATATTACTAAAATATAAATACAATACAATAAAAGAAACAAAAATATTTCCTATAAAGCGCTATAAGAGTTCTCTGGTTCCATTATTGATGTTCATTCTACACCATTTGGCTACTAATTCTACTTAAGCTAAGTGAAACTTGAAAACAAGAGCTTGTAAGAATTAAATAATAATACCTTATACTTAAATAATAATAAATTAATAAGCTATATAAGGATTACAGAAATTATAATTTATTAAGAATTCCAACTAATATATATAAATATATAAAAAAATATTTATATATTTTTTTCGTGAAACAATGATAAAAAGTGGAAACCTTTTTATTTCATTATAGTAATATTTAATTTATGCAGAAATATTGAAAAATAGTATTGTTAGGATAACCTAAAGGTTAAATTACATAAAATACTTTTTTTTTTATAATGCAAAGTCCCTCTGACATAATCAGAGACTGTTAACATTTTTAAAACATTCAATTTTTTAATTAAAACTTATACTTGAGAATTTTGTTTTTAACTTAGCAATAAATATCAAAATATAATTTAATTAAAAAAAAAAAATAATTACTCAGTCCAAATTTCCAAAGTGATTTAACTCATGCTTAAAATAATAAAAATACATTATAAATACCAAATACAATTTACAACAAATTTAAAGAACGATTCAAAATTTAGATTTCAGCAAAAGTTCAATAATTACAATAAAATTTACATAAAATATTTATAAATTTCAGCTTGTATTATTCAGATCTAAAGTGGGGAACGGAATTGTTGTAAGAGAACGGAGTGTCTTAACACTAGGTTTTCAGGTTCCCTCTGCCTACCCTGCTATATGCGGGATACAGCGTGAAGTTATAAAAAAAAATATTATTGTAAACTTTTATCTAGATTCGGTTAGTAGTTTTTATGTGAAGGAATAACAAACATCCATCTATCCATCCTCACAAACTTTTTCATTAATCATATTAGCGTGATTCGTAAACAATTACATTCATATTATGTTTGAATAATCTGAGCAGCAAAAGAGGATATACCGAAAATGTCTTAGTTACCTTTTTTTTAACTTCACGCTGTAACCCGCATATAGCAGGGTAGGCAGAGGGAACCAGAGAACCTAGTGATAAGACACTCCGTTCTCTACCATTATCATTAGTTATCTATGATAATGGTAGAGAACGGAATTGTGCATTATAAGTAATGCACAATTTTAAAGTTCCTTTTATGTTACAAAAAAATCACAACATTTTTTTGTTAACAAATATTCAAAAACCAGTTTATTTTAAATAAAACTATTTTCGCGTACATTTTAGAATTCGGAAATACATTTTTGGAAACCCGACTTTTCGAATCCGTGACCACAGCTAGACTTAAATATACGCGGTTAAAATAATATTTATTAAATATGTTAACATTATGATTATATGATTTTATATCACTTTATTTTATCATCCTATGAGATTATTTTTGTTATTTTACTAACTGGTATATTTTGAACTAAAATGATGTATTTTTTTATTAACTTCACGCTGTATCCCGCATACAGCGGGGTAGGCAGAGGGAACCAGAGAACCTAGTGTAGACACTCTATTCTCTTTCAACATTTCCGTTCCCCACTTTTCGCCAAATTGAGGCATTGCGTGTTGAGTGATCCTAAATTAACAAATTAAAAAATACATGGTAGAGTGTGTAATATCATTTTACTAATTTAATGGATTAATTTGAAAAAAAATTTCCTTCTACATTTCTTCTTATACACCTTAACTATGCCAAATTATATACTCTTCCGTCCCCAATTTTTATAAGAAGTGCTCCAAAGCTTTTCTATACGTATTAACATAATGATAAATAAATTCAACGTAGGTTAATGACATAGGTCATTAATAGATATTCGTAAATAACTCCTCGATATATTTTATCGAAATATCTTTATATGTGGAAATGCCAAAAAGCAGAATAATTTTTAACAAATTTTTCGAAGAACTATATCATAAAGGCTATAGGTTCAAATTTAAATCAAAAGAATCATGTTACTTAGTAATGTTTATACTTGAAGTGATTTTATGTTCCCATTTTGACAAAGTAAAACGTAGAGTTTAGTCAGAAATGCATTTGGAATTGGCGGAAAATGTAGAATAGAGTAATTTTTAATAAAACATACAAATCGTGAACATCATAATATTGAATATATTAAGGCGTAAACAAATAGATATACCGAAAATAAATAACTTTTGTGTACAATTTTAAAATTTAAGTTTCATGTTTAAACCTTTGTTAGTTATTTGTTATTTTAACTTTGTTAAACCTGGTCATTGAATTATACTAGTGTCCCCGTAAATGTGTTAATAACGCATTGCGTAGTGACGAATATGTCACTTTGTATAAACATGGATGTCTAACCATGGTGGTGTGTGTAACATTTATTTTATCAATTTAATATACTTTTTATGCATTATTTAAAAAATATTATCATTCTGTACTCCTTCTCTATATAAATTATAAGTGTGCCAAGTTTCATGCTCCTCCGTCTGCGTAATTTTTGTAAAAAGGGATCCACGGATTTTGCTTCACGTATTTATATGTAGATTTTTGTCAGTAAATACTTAATTCTCGATTTTTTTTTCGTTAATTCAACCAATAAACAAAAATAATATATACAAGTCGACTTATAAACCTATTCACGCTTTCAACGGGTACAAAATACCACGCAAATATGAAATAGCGAAATATCACGCGTGTGACAGAAATATAAAGCTACATATGTGCTAGATGACATTTTACGGTCAAGGCCCGCTTTTCTTTATGCCACCCCTATTACGTTTTGTGTGGAAATATGAATAACGCATTCAACTAAGTAAATTTTAATGAAACTTTTGCCTTTGCATGTTTATTATTTCTTTGTGAATCGAATTATTGTGAAGGAAAAAGATATTGAAGTTATATTTTTAATTAGAATTATATTTAGAATGATTATTATAGTATAATAGAAATAAGGTTAAGGTTTAAGGCCATCGAGGCGTAGTGGGATAGGGTCTGACTTACACACGGCTGATCGTGGGTTCGATTTCCACTTTTTTTCAGCTTCACGCTGTATCCCGCATATAACAGGGTAGGCAGATGGAACCTAGTGTTATGACACTCCATTACCTACTTTCTACCGAATTGAGGCATTGTGTGCTGAGTGGCGGAACTCAACGCCGCGCTTTGCTTAGTTACCAAACCCTGGAAATTAAACATATCCTGGAGTGAGAATCGAGCCCACAGCCTATCGCGTTTACAGCCGCACGCTTGTGGCTCTGCGCCACGACAGGTGATTTCCACTTCAAGAATTATATTTATTGAATTAGATTGGCGAGATGAAAATTATATTATTTTCTCTAGTAAAACAAGGCACGACGTTAAGTTTGGCCACTTAACACGTAATGTCTCCATTTCGGTCGAAAAGCGGCGAACAGAGTGTCTATAAACTGGGAATACTGACTACCTTGCTATGAAGCAAACTGTTTTTTCATACTTGGGATTGTTTTTTATTCATAATTACGTATCATATATACATACATAGCTTCACGCTATATCCCGCATATAGCAGGGTAGGCTGAGGGGACCTAGTGTTAATACACTCCGTTCCTCACTTTCCTCCGAATTGAGGCATTTATTTTTATTATAATTACGTAACGCTTATATAATATTTATTTCAAGTGGTATAAAGAATAAAGTATTTTTGTTATATGTAAAATCTAACTGGATATTTGTTTTTTATTCTATGATTGTTATATTTACGTATCATGCGTGAGTATATTGATAAGTCGACTTGCATAGATATTTTCTTAAAATTTTAACAGGCATTAGGTTTACTTTATTTATAGAGGGGAAAAAGAACTAAATTAAAAAAAAAAACATTTAAATCAAATACTTTATGGTGAAGAAGTATTAAAATGATAAAAACAAAATTAACAAATAAGTTTAACTTAAAAATACCATGAAAAGTATCGCATCGATTTTTTTACTTACTTATGCCTGATATGTCGTAATTCCATCCCTTGATAGTCGAAACTCAAAACTTTGCTTAAAAAATAGATAAACCATGCTCAAGTTCATGAGAATATTCCCCGAGCGGGAATCGAATCCAAAACTACCGACTATAACCAATTCTAAACTATATCATGTCTATTTACCTCACATAAAATTTTGTTTGGTGGTAGGAGGTTCGTCCTCCGTCTGGCTCGCGACCACTATCATGTCAAAGACGAACCGCCAAATATCTTGTGATGTGTTCCGGTTCGATGGCATGTAAGCCAGGTTTTCCCTTTTCCCACCCATCCTTTCCCCAAAATGTGGTGGTTCCGATAGCGGACTACTACATTATCCTCCCTTTCCATCTGTATCCTCTAGGTTGGCAACGCATCTAGTACATCTCTTGTGTTGTAGATGTTCATGGGCGAAGGTAACCACTTACCATCAGGCGGTCCTTCTGCTCGTTTGCCATCCGGTATCCATAAAAAAAAAAAAATTTGGTTTTAGAATGTGAGATTTTAGACGAAAAAGGTTCATGACAAGCTGGTATTTTTTTCCCAAAACGGGAACCGAACACAAAACTATCAACTATAACCAATTCTAAACTATATCACGTCTATTTACCTCACATAAAAGGAACAAAATACAAACTATAGTATTTATTTATATCACTTAGTAAACATCGTTAAGATCGTTAAGTTAAAGTACCAATTCACCGTTTTCCTTATAAAATAACAAGCTTTCTATGAAAAAATAAATTTTCTCACAAAAATATATTCGCTTAATTATTTATGACAAAAATATTATTGAAAGAATTTTACTAATGATATAAACAAAAGAGATCCTTTGGGTTATTAAGGAACCTTAACGTAATATGGTATATATCGTAGGTTCAAACCATGAAGATGGATGGAGTATAGAGAAGTGAGGAGAGACAGAGAATACAATACAATACAAATACAAATATTCTTTATTGCACACAAATAAACAAATAACATAGAAGTAGTAATAGCGTACAATAAGGCGGCCTTATCGCTTAAAGCGATCTCTTCCAGGCAACCTTTGGATATTGGAGTTGTATAAAGTAGTGGTAGGCGGTGCACTAATCAGGAATCAGAATACTTAGTGGCAAGACACTACGTTCTGCACTTTCTGCAAACATTTGAGACAGTCTGTATTGAGTGGCGCAGTCACAGTCATACGTCCCATGGCGTCACTTACAAACATGTAACAGAATGTTTTAAAAAGATTTTTAGATATTTTGTGAAACCACCTTCACATACAAAGCTTCACGCTGTATCCTGCATATAGCAGGGTTGGCAGAGGGAACCTAGTGTTAAGACACTCCGTTTCCCACTTTCCGCCGAATTGAGGCATTGCGTGCTGAGTGTGCTGGCGGAACTCAACGGCGTTGAGTTTCGAGCGCTTTGCCTTGTTACCAAACCCAGGAAATGAAAAATTTCCTAGAGCGGGAATCGAACCCTTAACCTGTCGCGTTTACATTCGCACGCTTGTGCCTCTGCGCCACGACAGGTGTTTTGTCAGGACCACCATTACATAGTATAAAATGTATTGTACGTTCAAGCCATGAAATTAACGCTTACATATTCAGGTTTAAATGGATAAGTATTAAGGTCCCAAAGAAATTAAATAAATAAATAATGTGTTTTATAGAGTAAGCCGAGAGTGAAGTCACTCCGTTCACCACTTTCCGCTCTTGTATGTAGAAACATTTGAGATACTCTTGAGCTTATGGAATAGCGGAATCCAATACAGGGCTTAGTATAACTAGACAAAAACAATCCCTGATTGATTATAACTTTTAAGTTTAAGATTTTGGAAATCTTTGATATTTAAAATGATTATACAAACAAACAAAGTAGCAACTTAAATAAAAAAAAAAACTATAACTATAAAACGAATTAATCTTAATTCATTTAACAAAAAAGAAAACTGACATCAAATAAAGTGCACATAAAAGTAATATTATTACGGATAACTCAAAAACTACTCGTCCAATCTTAACTTAATTCTAACGGAATCACATCAGAAGCATCAACTATCATATAAAAAAAAATTATCAAAATTGGTTCACCCAGTAAAAAGTTATAATATATAAATAATTATATAAATATAATTATAATATAAATATAATTATATAAATATAATTTTTAAGAACAAAAAACCCCGCCTGAACCAAATCTTCAAATGTAGGAAGCAAATAGAAATAAAGTAAGTTATAACAGCTAGTTATGTGTTATATATTTGAAATGTTCTAATTGAGTCATTTCATTTGTCACCCCACACGGTACCCTTAAAAATTTTTTTTGTTTTTATTCTTGACGTAATTGCCTCTAGAGGGCGCTATATTGAATTAAAAATGACGTCACATATCTAAGAAAACTTGGAGTATCAATACCTATCTAACGTCACCTAAATTATATAATTCGGTCCAGGGGTTTGGAAGATATGAGGTAATGTTGTTTCCAATTATGTTTCTCTAGACTTATCAGACTCGAACGCCAGCTTTCACGACGCGTTCAGCACTTACTGGCATTACGACATTGCCTGGATATTTCCGCCTCCCAGCCTTCTTCCTTGGGTCTCACGTCATCTCAACTCTGTTTCGAGACGGTTCATAGTAATAGCTCCCAGTTGGATAAAACCGTTCTGGCGTCCAGATTTCAAGAGTCGAGCAATTGCTCGTCCCAAAAGGATACACAGCTTAGAATCAGTATTAATCAACACAATGACAGGCCGTCCTCTACCAAAATTCAAAGAAAGATATGAGGTAATAAAGAATATTACAAACATACATGATACGCGCGAAAAACATAACCCTATGACAGTCGAATTGAGGACCTCCTCGTTGTTTTGAGGTCTAAATAATATACTATGAGATTTATTTTTTTCTTATTTCTCAGTGGATGGATCACAAACAACAAGTTATTTTCTACAAAGCAATTTATTACGTATAACATCCACTTCACTTCATATTGTGGTCTTATTACTTTCTTTTTCATCATTCAGCTTCAGTTAAATATCTTTTGCAAATAAGTATATACTAGCTATTACCCACGGCTTCGCTCGCGTGGTCAATGGCAGTCCACACTACATATTATAGTATATAGTGCGTATATGCGTTAATTTGCTTTGCTTTTTTGCTTTGAAGTAGCTAGATTTTAAATTTTTTGTCTTTAAAAGCGCGCCTAAGCATACGCGTACCGTTCAAAAAGTGGACCGTAACAAAAAGGTCTATATCATCGTACCTCAATAATTACAAAACTATTAGTCCTAAAAGCAACCTAAAAAAATGTGGTGTAAATATTTCACTAATATAGCCATCTCGTTGTTATGACTTTGAGTCTGGGTCTGGGTCGAGCCTGGGACGTCGGTGGAGGGGTACTGCGTTAACTGTGCGAAACTGCTTGCTTGTTTCTTTCTATTTATTTCAATCTTTTACTTTAAAAGCGATTCGGTAACATAGACGTTTCACGTGAAAAACAAAAGCTGTGTGTCCCAGCACAGTCCTAGCCGATTTTTTGATAAACAGTTATGTCTGCCTAAATATTTTTTTTTATAAAAAGTATTCTATGTCCTTTTGAATACCTCTAAGAATATGTGTATAAAGTGTCATGATAATCGGTTTAGTAGTTTTGGCATGAAAGCGTAACAAACAAACTTACATACACATTTATAATATTAGTAGAGATGTGGGATACTTTGTTATGTAATTTATATAAAGGGCTAAAACCCTTTGAGCTTTTACTTTGTCTACTTATAACGTCTCATTATTTGTAGGGAGCTCCTTTTTTAATATGTGACAGAATTGAATGGTATATAAAAAGTAGATCATCATTTTTTCTTTTATTTACCCTGTTATGTGCGAGAACGCGTAGCTTACACGTTCCCACATATAACACGGTTGGCAGAGGAAACCTGAGAACCTAGTGTTAAGACACATCGTTCTAAGAGAATATTTCTGTTTCCCACTTTCCGTCGAATGGAGGCATTGCGTGCTTACTGGTGGAACTCAACGCCGCGCTTTGTCATACTAGAGCGGGAAAATAAAAATATTTCAAACACAATCCTTTCCCTGAATGGGAATCGAACACATAAATGGTTACAGTTAGACGTTTTCAAACTGCGACATGATGGTCTCCTTTGAAGTTCTTCTTCATGATATATCTTAATGATTTTATTTTTACAATCGCAGGAAATTTATAAAATATATGAAAACTTTATGAAATTCTATGTTTTCGAAGAAAATTAGAGATAGCGTGCTTGCTACATACTCAATTCATAACACATGTGTTTTTGTCCGTTTTATAAATATTGCTTGAGGGATGTCAAGGAAATATTTAAAATTTATATTTTTTTATTAATTCATATTTTAATAAATATTATTATTATTAATAATTAAGTAGCGGGGCCATCTTAACTCAATGAAGCAGCGTCTGACTATAACGTGAATTGTTGTGGGTTCGATCGTTACAATAAGGGGGAATCATAATTGAATTATTTCCATTTCTCCGCTCTTGTAAAAAAGTGCTGCTTTGAGTTCTACCAATCAACATGAAATATCCTTCAGGTGAATTCGGGTAGAAAGTAGAGAACGAGGAAGAGGTTTTCTTTCCTAATACTAATTGTACTGTTAATGCACAAATCGCAGAGAGTAAGCGCGCTAATTTCACTCTATCTGATTCCTCCAATAGTTTTATAATAAAATGAATAAATTTTAATTTCAAATAAATTTATATGAGATCACATCAAAAGTATCAGCTATCAAATAAAAAAGGATCATCAAAATTGGCTCACTCAGTAAAAAGTTAACAATAGCACATATAAAAATACAATCAAATTAATAACCTCTTTATTTTGAACTCGGTTAAAAATTAATATAAAAAGTTCAACATATTATAAAAAAAAATATAAAAAAAATAATTTACAAAAAAAGAAAAAAACTTAACGAAATATTTAAAGTAAAAAGTAAAACGAAGCTTTAGGTAAAAAATGGTATCATTTTGAAACGCGTTCAGCTATTCCTTTGGGAAATTCCACAGCGCTTAGTAATAACTTTAATATCTTGTAGTTATTAGCTATCATATACTTTATAGAGCATATTAATTTTAACTTATTACCTTGGTCATCTTGTCGCAGAGGGACGGCTTCTAACTATAAATGCGTAGTTGTGAGTTCGATTCCCACTCGGGGTATTAAAGATATTATCATTTCACTGCTCTGATAAAACAGTTCTTCCAATCGAGTCCAGGTGGAAAGCAAGGGAAAGCAAGAGAACGGAATATCTTGGCACTAGGTTCTTCCTACGTATACTGCCATGCGGGATGAACTTGAAGCTAATATATTACATTGGGAGAGTTGAAAAGTATCTGGCGTAAGCGGAATGGGTATGGATTAAATACTTGGAGAAATAATTAAAAAATAATAATAATTTTAACGCCTGTCGTGGCGCAGAGGCACAAGCGTGCGACTATAAACGCGACAGGTTATGGGTTCGATTCTCACTCCAGGAAATGTAAAATTTTGTATTTTCATTTCTTGGGTTTAGTAACAAGGCAAAGCGCGGCGTTGAGTTTCGCCACTCAACACGTAATGCCTCAATTTGGCGGAAAGTGGGGAACGGAATTGTTGAAAGAGAATGTAGTGTCTTAACACTAGATTCTCTGGTTCTCTCTGTCTACCCCGCTGTATGTGGGATACAGCGTGAAGTTAAATATATATATATATATAATTTTCATTTTCTATGTATATTTTCCTAAACAAGATTTCAACCCACAACCTCTACTAGCAAAAACACTAACATAAAAATCAATCCTTAAAACTAATTAGATTCATAAACATATAGTCATACTACGCTCGTTATAATTGTCTCGTAGTATGATAAAGACGAACAAACGCTGGAGTACAGTGAATGTGAAAGTACCCAATTATGATAATTAACACTCGGTTTTTATGAAATACTTCCTTTGCAGGCGTAAAGTTTGACATACGAGTATATTGTATCATTCAGTCTTATACTATGACTAAAATAATTAGATTTTAACAAAGAAAACTGACTTCAAATAAAATGCATTCACAAGTGAAATTATTACGAATTACTCAAAAACTACTCGTCTGATCTTAACTAAATTTAGTTTTAACGTGCTTCTGATCACTAGCTATCATATGAAAATAAAATCATCAAAATTGGTCCACCCATTACAAAGTTATATGTCGCTCAGAAAATAATACATTGAATTGAGAACCTCTTTCTTTTGAATGTCGGTTAAGAATAAGCAGCTTCTCCTTTTACCATATAGCAGGGTAGTCAGAGAGAATCTAGTGTCAAGAATAAAATCCGACATATTGCCTGTTAAGTGGCGGGACTCAACGCCGCGTTTTGTCTTATCACAACAGAGATATGAAATAACGCCTGTCGTGGCGCAGAGGCACAAGTGTGCGACAGGTTGTGGTTTCGATTCCCACTCCAGGAAATGAAGTATTTTCATTTTCTGGGTTTGGTAATAGGGCAAAGCGTGGCGTAGGCCCCCACTCAACACGCAATGCCTCAATCTGGCGGAAAGTGGGGATCGGATTTGCTGAAAGAGAACGGAGTGTCTTAACGCTAGGTTATCAGGTTCCCTCTGCCTACCCTGCTATATGCGGGATACTGCGTGAAGCTAAAAAAAGGATATGAAATAATTTTACTTATAATCATTCCCACTTTTGGTAATCGAACCCACAACCTATCTTTTACAGTCATGTGTTGTTTTACTGTGCTACGATGGCCTCTCATGACATGACATTGCATTGTTTCTAAAAGTAATGCTATAATTAGGTATATTTCTTCAACTATTCGAAAAACGTATGAAATTTTCGTTTTGTTAATTAAAAGTTAGTACTTTATCAGGTTTCTACGAAAATACAGAAATTTTGCAAGCGTTATGTAAAAAATGAGTGAGAATTTAATTAAAATTACTCCTTTATCCATTCACATGAGAAATAACAACAAATTTCTGGTCCAGGATTTGAAGTCACTACCTTCATTTCCTCGATTACTTAGCAAATATAAACAGCCTTGCTTCTATATATTATAAGGAAATAATACTTATTATTGATACGTAAAAAAACGTTGAGTTCTGCCACTCAGCAAGCAATGCCACAATTCGGCGGAAAGTGGAGAACGGAGTGTCCTAGCACTAGGTTCCCTCTGCTTACCCTGCTATATGCGGGATACAGCGTGAAGCTATGTATGTTAAAAAAAAGTATAAATACCTAACGTGGCAGGATTCGAACGCGGAGGACTCTTTTAAATTCCACGCTCTTAAGCTACTTATATTCGCACCGAGAGATCGAGTTCAAATGCGATGCGATGGTAAACATTTTTTTAACCTTCTTTTAATTTACTTTTTTTTTCTGAAGTGAATAACTTTTCTTTCTTTCAACTTCACGCTGTATCCCGCATGTAGCGGGGTAGGCAGAGGGAACCACAGAACCTAGTGTTAAGACACTGCATTCTCTTTCAACAATTCCGTTCCCCACTTTCCGCCGAATTGAGGCATTGCGTGTTGAGTGGCGGAACTCAACGCCGCGCTTTGCCTGTTACCAAACCCAAGAAACCTTAAAAAATAAAAAAAATAGTTCTAGAATAATTTACACAAAGTTTAAAAAGGAGTAAACTTAATTTCGGTTACATCTCCTTTCTATATTATTCTTTTCAGGTACTCTAAAAAACGCTCCACACACGCCGTATTCTTTTTACAGTTGTTTTTCAGCACTAAATTTAGATTCTGGCGCGTCATAAATAAGTGATTTTTATTTATAACATTTTGTTTGCTGAACTTTGCCTAGTGTTGTAGTGTACTGTGAAATTTATTGGTTGCGTATCGAGCTTCGAGAACGGTTCCCAATTTGTTACCCGTCCCTAGAGACCTGAATATTTGAGAATGACAGATCGTCTGATTATTTATATATGCTATGCGGGATTGTTGATGTTGAAATTATGACTAGTTCTATTTTACGATTGAAATGAAAAGTAGAGTGGGCAAACGGAAATGTTAAAAGAGAACGGAGTGTCTTAACATTAGATTCTCTGGTTCCCTCTGCCTACTCTGCTATATGCGGGTATAAAATACAAGTAAAATGTACTAACAGTACAATTATTACGAACTCAAAAACAATTTATCACATCTAAACTTAATTTAAATGTGATCACATCTGAAGCACTAGATATCACATAAAGAAAGAATAATGAACTCGATGGAATTGTTACATTTACATTATTTGCATCCCAGTCTTTTAAATTATCTCCACTCTGGTAAGATAAAACGCGGCGTTGAATTGCGCCAGTCTTCATTCAATGTCTTAATTCAGGCGGAAAACGGAGAATGTCCTGACACTGGGTCTGACTGGGTTTTAAGCTATCAAAAAGAGAAAACCAGAGTGATATATCACTAAGTTGTTCATACTTTCCTTAGAACGTGGGGGAGATGCTTATATGAAAATTGAATAAATAAAATTACAACATCTGTTATAGTCTTAATCTGATCAATAATTAAAAATATGGGTTCTATAAGCTTGAGTGGCTGAACTCTAGCTGCATTAGCAGGGCGTGGAAGCAAAAATTTAAATAAAATTTGTATCGCCTAGGAATTGAACCAATAACCATCGCATTTACTTTCAGACGCTGTCCCATTACGCGACGATTAAAAAATATTTTTCTTATTTGGAAATTTTATACAGTCATGTTTATATAGAGGCCAGTGGTGGTAACGCGGCACAATCGTGCAACTGTAAGCACGACAGGTTGTGGGTTCGATTCCCTCTCCAGTGTATGAAAATATAAAATATTTATAATAATTAATATTTAGTATTTTCATGTCCTCGCAAAACGCGGCGTTGAGTTGCGCCACTCAGGCCGCAATGCCTCAATTCGGCGGAAAGTAGGGGATGAAAATATAAGAGAACGGAGTGTCTTAACTCGAGGTTCTCAGATTTATTCTGCCTACTCTGCTATGTGCGGGATACAGCGTGAAGTTAAAAAAAAAGCTCACATGAATATTATCTATAGATTTTTTAAATAAACAGATTAAAACTTATATATTTTTTTAACAAATAAAGATACGTGCTATGTAAATTATGTTTTTATATATTTTTTAATGTTTTAAGTAATAAGTAAGCACTAGAAATGTGAAAATATTTTTGTGGCCTAGTTTGTAAGTGCATTTGGTGTACCAATTAACAAATATAAACACGCAGTGGTGAAGCCTAGCGGAATATTCTACGTATAATATATTTGTACGTACTTATAAGCTGCTTCACGCTTTATCCCGCATATCAGAGAAGTTAGAGAGAATCTAGTGACAAGACACTCCATTTGCCGTTTTCTGTCCGAATTCTAGGCATTGCATGTTATGTGGCAGAACTAAACGCCACGCTTTATCTTACTAATAATATTTATTTTCTTTTTTTTTTTAACTTCACGCTGTAACCCGCATATAGCAGGGTAGGCAGAGGGAACCAAAGAACCTAGTGTTAAGACACTCCATCCTCTTTCAACAATTCCGTTCCCCATTTTCCGCCAAATTGAGGCATTCCGTGTTGAGTGGCGGAACTCAACGCCGCGCTTTGCCTTGTTACCAAACCCAAGAAATGAAAATACTAAATTTTACATTTTCTGGAGTGGGAATCGAACCCACAACCTGTCGCGTTTACAGTCGCACTCTAGTGCCTCTGCGCCACGACAGGCGTTTATAGTTTAATCATAAGTTAATAATTTAAATATAACTCACAACCTATCACGGTTACAGTCGGACGCTCTTTTACAGCGCCAGGATGGCCGCTGATGTGTCCTTTTTTTCAAAATCATATTCATTTTGAAAATCCTAGTTTTTTACATGCATTCGAACGTATATGAAAATTAAAAAAAATACATTTCTATTCACAGTTAAGATTTCAACAAAAAAAAGAAAATCGACTTGAAAAAAATGCATAAACATTCAAACAACATTCTTCATCAGCTATCAAATACAAAAAGAAACATAAAAATTGGTTCATCCGGTAAAAAATTATATGGTAACACACATAAAAAAGTACAGTCGAATTGGAAACCTCCTTTTTTAAAGTGGGGTAAAAATAATAGATTCGTTTAGTACATTATAGCATTACAGTACTCTTTAAACTATTTTATATTTTAACCGAATCAAATCAGTATCATAAATAATAAATTTGGCAGACACAAAGAAACGAAATAGCGTTACCTCTATTTCCTTTGGTACCATATAAAATAGACTGAAATAATTGAATTTTGAAGGCAATTAGTACAGTTAGCTTAAAAATTCATACGTGACCACAGTTTTAGCGATTTAGAAATTATAAAGCGATGTTAATATTTTTATTATAAAGAGATGTTATGTATTTAAATAAATGTTATAATGTTTTAAGAAAAACTTTTTTATACAATTATATTTACTAGTGTCATTATATTTACCATTGTCGAATATAAAAAAAAAAAAAAAAAATAGTCCCGCTGAGTTTCTTGCGCCGGTTCTTCTCAGGTCTGAGGCATTAAATTTAGTGAACCGGTGGTAAATTATTTGACGTTCAAAAAATGAAGCTTGTAACTTCTTATTTTGAATAAAATTATTTGACTTTGACTTTGTCCCCGAAAATGCGTTAATAACGCATTACTTAGTGTATATGTCACTTTATATATATAGTGACATATACACATACTATGTGTAAAATTTATTTTGTTATTTTAATATACTATTAATGCATTATTTAAAAAAAATATTAGCATTCTGCACTACTTCTCTATATAAATTTCAATTGTGTCAAATATCATGTTCCTCCGTTAGCTTAATTTTTTAAAAAGGGTTAGAAAGTTTTTGCTTCATATATAGTGAGAATGATAGGTAATTAAATTCTTAACTGGCCTCAAAAACAGAGGAGGTTCTCATTTCGACTGTATTTTTTATACCGCATAACGTTTTACTGGGTGAATTAATTTTTATGATTCTTTTATTTAATAAGTAGTACTTCTGGTGTAGTCCTATTTAAATTTGCTTAAGATCTGACCGGTAGTTTTTGAGATATTCGTAATAATGTTACTTTATAGTACGTTTTATTTGAAGTCAGTTTTATTATTTTGTTAAAATCTTTTCTCTGTTCATATAAAATAAAGCACGGCGTCTAATTCCGCCATTTAACACGCATGCGCCGAATCAGGGTGAAAAGTGGAGAATGGCGTATCTTGACGCTGAGTTTACCCTGATTATACCCTATGCGGGAATAAGAGTAAGGTTGCTTGTGCTAGTTGCTTTTATAAGAACATTTTTTAATTTTTTCCAGGTTTTCCCCTATCCCACCCATCCTTTCCCAAAAATGTAGTGGTTCCGATAGCGGACTTCTGCATTGTCCTCCCCTTCCATCTGTATCCTCTAGGCTGGCAACGCATCTACAACGCCTCTGGTGTTGTAGATGTTCATGGGCGAAGGTAACCACTTACCATCAGGTAGTCCTTCTGCTCGTTTGCCATCAGTTATCCATAAAAAAAAAAAAAAAGAAAAACATTTTTTAAAGTAAATAACTTGGTTAATGATTATAACTATTCCTTTGTTAATATATTTTTAATAAATACGTAATGTATTTATGTAAGCATGTCTTTAAATATTTTTATTTTATATATGACTATAGTTTTCTATTTGCTTCTATTAAATAATTTGGTCTATTATAAATATAAATAAATAAAATTTTAATACAAAGAAAACCGTCTTCAAATGAAATGCACAAAGAATAAAATGATTGTAATTAGCTGAAAAACTACTGAAATAAATTTAAATGGGACCATTGGCACTGGTTGTCTCATAAAAATTAATCATCAAAATTGATTTACCCCGTAAAAAGCTATGCGGTAACACACACATAAAAATGTACATAAAGTACTTCCCCCTTTTTTTGAAGTTGGTTAAAAAAGTTTCGACTCTCCACCATACCGAATATATAATTTGCTAAATCGCAGTGCTTAACACTGTAGTTTATCTTACCAGAACCGGGAAACATCTAGACAGCAATTTATATATTTTCAATTTATTATTATTATTTTCAATTAACATTGCAATTAAGCCTGAAAGACATCACTGACATATAGTTATTACAGAATTTCGTGCATAAAACCATTTTAGTGTATGAACTACTACATTGAGGCCATCATGAGTGGGACCATATATGACTATAAACGCGATTGGATGTGGTAGTGGATGTGGATTCGATTCCCGCTCGAGGGCTTGAATACATTTAAATTACTTTCATTTCTCCACCCTGCCAAGTTTAATAACGACGTTGAATTCAGCCGTTCCATATTCAACGTCTATATTTCTGTATTCTGTGTCTTGCATTAGATTTTCTTAGAATACTTTGCTATGGGGAATAAAGCGTGAAGCTGAAATGAAACTATTACGCATTTATTTAAATATTTTTGCCTTTCCTTATTTTTTTGTCGTTTTTTCTAAAATTGCACGGCTATTCTATCCCGTTTTTTGTCACTCATCTACTTCCACAGGTTGGCTGGAAGAGATATTTTCAAGAGATAAGCCCACGCTTGCGTATTTTATTATTTTATTACTTCCCATGTATTTATTATTTTTGTAAGTGCAACCAAGAGATTATATTCTGACATTTTCATTTTTCGTATCCTATGTGTTTTTTGATATATAAGCTATATACTTATGCTACTATAGTTATAGTGAAAAGTTTCATCTCGAACAGTTCAGTAGTTTTTTGAAAGACTAACAAACACACACCACCACAAACTTTCTCATTTATAATATCACTAAGATAGCCACTATAGTCCCTTCATCATTTGGCTTCATCCTGACTAATTCCACGTATTACAACAACATAGCAAACTGAACAGTGGCAATATATCGTAGATAGTCAAGATATATAGCTTCCTGTGCTCTATAAAATTCCTAATGCCGCTAACCGGACCTAACTCGAATAAAGATGGATGAATTTTCGTTGTTTACATTTGTAAGTATATTTTGGGTTACTTTTTGCTTTGAAAATGTGTTGTTTTCGTTATTTTTATGGTAGGTCCTATGTTTGATGTCTGTTTTGAATTTTAATAAAGTCTTAAGTCAGTAATTAAAGTTTGTTATATTTAGTTAACGCCTGTCGTGGCGCAGAGGCACAGGCGTGTGACTATGAACGCGACAAGTTGTAGGTTCGATTCCCACTTCACGAAATGGAATTTTTCATGTCACTCAGCACGCAATGCCTCAATTCGGCAGAAAGTGGGGAACGGAGTGTCTTAACATTAGGTTCCCTCTGCCTACCCTGCTACATGCGGGATACAGCGTGAAGCTATGTATGTATGTATGTTAAATAAAAAAATATAAAAAAATATACCATACATACGTTAAATACGAATATGATAAGAAAGCGTTGTGATATTAAAAATTCTTTTACTCATTGCGCCTGTTCTGAGCTAGAGCTATTCATACACCAATTTTATATTTAACTAATGACTGAAAGATAATGCCTTTAGCTATACGCTCGCCTTTTGTTCAAATTATTTTCACACTGTGGATTATTGAGACAGATTTTGTAAAGTAAATCTGGGGTATAATACATATATGCTAAACGAAAAAGACTAGAATAATTTTAAGTTTTTTATATAGTAATTTCGCGCTTTATCCCCCATAATAGCGTAGTTAGAGAAAATCTAGTGTCAAGACACTCTGTTCTCTTTCTGTCTGTATTCAAGACATTGCTTGTTATTTGTCAATGTATAAGAATTAAAAAGAAATCCTGGAAACCTGGAAATTGAAAAACGTTCAAATTTTAATAGAAATGTAGATTAATAGCTCTCTAATAACAAGGAATTACTTCTAACCCTAACCAACTCACTCCGCCACTCAGCGCGCAACTCAATTCGGTGGAAAGTGGGGAACGGAAATATTGGAAGAGAATGGAGTGTCCCGATACTAGGTACTCGGATTCCCTCTGCCTACCCTGCTATATGCGGGATACAGCGTGAAGCTATAAAAAAAATACTATTAAATATATCTAGTGAGCAGCGATCCAGTGGACAGTAGTTACATAATTCACTTCTCACGAAGTTGGAAACCTCTAACATATAAATGACTCATTGAAACTTATACCACCAATAAAAATGTTGTAGATTCTTGGTCAATCTCACGAGATACTTGTGATTTTATGACATCTTATATCAAAGTTCAGATTACTTTATGAATTGTCTTGAAATGGACTTTCTATGTATTAAAAGGAAAAAATAAGTGATGCAGATATTTTTTTAGGTAGTTTTTTTATTTCACGCTTTCTCCCTCTGGAAATATAAAGCGCAGCGTTCAGTTCTGTCTCAACATATAGTGTCTCAATTACAGAAAGAGGAGGACGGGGTGTTTTGACACTACCCTGTTTCTCTTTGACTATTACCTGTTAAGCTGGAAAAAGCTAAAAATTAAAAAAAAAATTATCCAGACACTAGAAATGATTTCCTACCTTTATTATTTTTATGAGAAGATTTTTTTATCATAAGAAACTTGTTATCATAGCCCAGTTCCAAAGTTCTCAGTTTTTACGCAAATTGACTGCCAACTCGGATGCATCGTGAATTTTGTTCTAAAAACTTTTTCTTTGAAGTAAAAGTTCATTCATATTCATTCCGGAAATATGAGTTGGCTATTTGGGAAATGTAAAAATGTAACATGCCGTTCCAACGGACACATGTCTTGTTCAGGTTTCAACAATCCGGAACGCGTGACGTTAAATTTTTTAAAAATATAAAGGAAAAAATATGCTTTGATTTTATTATAAGTTAATCAGTAAGCTGACGACGTGAAACATACTATAAAGTATTTAATATCAGCTTCAAAAACCATACTTTAATTAATTATACGTTACCTTATTCATGTAATTTTTTCTAGCTTCACGCTGTATCCCGCATATAGCAGGGTAGGCAGAGGGAACATGAGAACCTAGTGTTAAGACACTCCGTTCTCCACTTTCCGCCGAATTGAGGCATTGCGTGCTGAGTGGTGGAACGCAACGACTCTCTTTGTCTTGTTACCAAACCCAGGAAATGAAAATAACATTTCCTGGAGTTAAACTTTAACATTTCCTGGAGTGGATATTTTACAAAATTGTACTTAATGGTAAAATCAATGTATAATATATTACAAATATGAAGGGTAAGTGAGATCCATTGAAACGCTATAGGACAGTGTCCAATTTTGACCGCAACTGGTTGAGGGTTAGGTTCCTACTCAGGGACATAATTAAATTATATAAAATATTTTCTGTTTTTCCGGGCTTTCTCCTCGCTTTGGTAAGCTGTAACGTGGCGTTGAGTTACAGAGAACAGGTATAAGTCAAGATATTTAAACGAAAGAAAGGACAAATCTTGATAACAAATTAAATATAATTAAATATCAGCTATATTTGATTTAGAGCATCATTTTAAGCATATAAAAATAACCGAAACAATCCGATACAAATATTTTTTACACCAAATTGCACATTTAAAGCCAAATTTATCTCAAATTACTATTAAATTACGAAAATAGAATTAATAGGAAACAAATCAATAGCTTTACTCACTTGAGCTAGTATCACTTCGACCTAAAAATCGAGTGGGGCTTGACTGACAATTGACCCCTTTCTCCTCTGCCTTTCATACTCATCATTAATGAGACTAGTCAGACCGACAAAAGCGAAAGTTTGCAGCTTATAAATAAGTAATATCTATACGAAGCGTGAATAAGTTAATAATTCGAAAAGTTATGCTTTTAAGAACAAGGATTTTTTTTGTTTACATTTAACGTGTAAATTTTGTTTTTATGATGTTGAAATATTTTTTTACGAGAAAGTGTTTTTTTTTTATTTAGTAGAGTTGTAATTTATTGAGTCTATAAATAAAGCTAATCTAATGCCTTTAATAGGAATGTTTTAAAAAAATGTATGCAAGTCCTTTTACCAACTTATTCACGCCTTGTACGAATATTATGTCAATTTTAAAGTCAAATAACTGTGTGTAAATCATAGTCAGGTTTTCCTTTACCACCCACCCTTTCCCCAAAATGTGGTGGTTCCGATAGTGAACTGCTATATTATCCCCTATACAGCCTTACCCTGCTATACAGGTTAAAGCGTGAAACTGCTACCTTTAATACGAACAAAGTCAACAAGAAAAACTAGTATAAAATATAAAATTATCAATTTAGATCCTCTGTTAAATTATCCCAAACCCTCATACGATCTCGATGGGTATAGTACAGTTAACTTAATTTAAACTTAACGCTAACTTTGAAAGTAAACTCAAATGTACGAATATAAATTAAATTATCTTAGTTACTTTGAATTTGGTTTGAAATTATAAAGAAGATGTATATATTTAATGTTTTATTAAGTTATATTAAAATATATACCTAGAATATTATTTGTTGGCCTGCCGTAGCATGAAGACTGTATGGACTGTAAATGCTACAGGTTGTGGGTTCGATTCCCACTCCAGGAAATTAAAATATTAAATGATATTTAGTATTTTCATTTCCTCGCTCTGGTAACAAGGTAATACGCGGCGTTGAGTTCCGCCGCTCAGCACGCAATGCCTCAATTCGGCGGAAAGTGGGGAACGAAAATGTTGAGGGACACTTTGTGTCTTAACACTACCTAACCTGCTATATGCGGGATACAGCGTGAAGCTAAAAAAAAACAATAGTATCTTATTTAGAGGCAACCGGATAGCGTAAGGCCATCGTGGCGCAGTGGAACATCTACTCACTATAGGCGCATTGGGTTGTGCATTCGAAAAATGAAAATATATATTTATTTATTTTTTTATTTTTTTTAAATTCACGCTGTACCCCGCATATAGCAGGGTAGGCAGAGGAAACATGAGAACCTAGTGTTAAGACACTCCATTCTCTTTCAACATTTCCGTTCCCCACTTTTTTTTTTATTATTTGATTTGAGGCATTGCGTGCTAAGTTGCGGAACTCAACGCCGCGCTTTGCCTTGTTACCAAACCCAAGAAATGAAAATACTAAATTTTACATTTAGTATTTTCATTTCTTGGGTTGAGTGGGAAAAAGTTACTGGGGTAAAAAGTTAGGAATACCAATAATAAAGTAAAATCTATTTTTTCCAAATGTTTCTCCATCCTATAGGTTCATATCTCTAGAGACGAACGAGATGTTGTACGTAAATAAACTTTTTCGTATGCTATTAATATTTTTATGAGCCAATAAATATTGTAGCCTTAAGCGTTATTCGGCCACTGTTTAACAATTCAGAACATTTGTAAATAAAGAGACCCTTTGATATTACGTCCGTTGATTCTTCAAATATTATTGCTTGTTATTGCTACACTAAGAAAATTCATATTTTTAACTAAATTCAAAAAACGGAAATTATCAATTCGATTGCAAAGCAAAGCGTGGCGTTGAGTTCCGCCACTCAATACGCAATGCCTCAATTAAGCGGAAAGATGGGATCGGAATTGTTGAAAGAGAATGGAGTGTCTTAATACTAGGTTCTCTGGTTCCCTCTGCCTACCCCGCTACATGCGGGATACAGCGTGAAGTTGAAAAAAAATAAAATAAATTTATTCGATTGTACTTTTTATGTGTGTTCTCTACTTCCCGTCCATGTTTTTGGAAACACTGTCTATTATGGGTCACTTAGTTTTACTTAACTTAAGAAATAATCTATATATAAATACGTGAAGCAAAAACTTTGTACCCCTTTTTACGAAAATTACGCGGACGGAGGAGCATGAAACTTGGCACACTTATAGTTTATATAGTAAAGAAGTACAGAATGCTAATATTTTTTAAAAATAATGTATAAAAAGTATATTAAATTAATAAAATAAATGTTACACACACTACCATGGTTTGACATTCATGTTTATATAAAGTGACGTATACTTTGCTTAAGACAATGCGTTGTTAACGCGTCATCGGGGACACTAGTAATTATTATTATACTAATATTGTAAATGCGAAATCTTGTGAGGATTAAAGGATGGATGTTAGTTAGTCTATAATGTAAAAACTACTAAACCAATTTATATGAAACATGAATGAAATAATATAGCTTACACATTAGAATAACACATAGGTTAAAATTTATAAAGATTTGCGTAATTTCACAATAATATAACGGTAAATATCTTCAATATAAGTTATCTAAGTGGGAAATAAAGTAAATGCGATAGTTACCTATGAGTTCTACCCCACACGAGGCTTATATCCGATTTTTATTATCCGACCTGGTAAGACAAAGTACGACGTTGGGTTACCTGCCTGCCATCTTTCATGAAATGCCTGAAATTTGTATGGAAAGTGGGGAATAGAGTAACTTGGTACTAAGTTATTCTATATTAATATTTTTTAAGGTATGTAAGTGAGATTAAAGAAATAATTTCCGTATTACTTGATAAAAATGTATAGATTAATTGGCTAGAGCGTAGGTTCGTAAGCGGAGGTTCGAATTCTTCTTAAATTGAAATTCTTATACGTTTTTAAATATTTTTATAATTGTGAGTTTATTTACTGTACATATCTTATATGTATATCAACGCCGTGATATTCATATATGTATATATATGAATATCACGGCGTTGAGTTCCGTCACTTATCACAAAATGGCTTGAAAATGGGCAGAAAATGGAAAATGGAGTGTTTTGACACTAGATTCTCTCTGTTTACCCTGCAATAACATATATCTGTTCAGCATTCACTATTTCTTAACATAAAAGGAAGTTTCCGTTAAAACTAACACAAGCATAACGTTATCAAGCACAAATCTACATCTATATTAAAATGGTAATTCATATGTTCATGTCCCTGTTCGTGTTTCTAGAAAAATCACGACCCAATTTAAAAGCTTGCATTTTAGAAACTGGAAAAGCTTGAAAAAGCTCATTTTGTCAATGTCAACCTTTACACGCAATACAACTGAACTTTCAATTTAGGAAGTTAAACCTTCCTATAATTTGTTAAACAGTTAAGCCATTAGTAAATGAAGTAACGCTATGGTGGTGCAGTTATGACAAGTATAATTTTAGTCTGACGATGGTTATGAATTCAAATCTATGTAAGAGAATCATAATAATTAAAAGTATCTATATATTTCCAGACAGGCTTTTCAAACCCCGGAAACTTTAAAAGTAAGCCTGGGAATTGTGTAAAATATATATAATTATAGTAATAATGTTTATTAATTAACGCCTGTCGTGGCGCAGAGGCACAAACGTGCGACTGTAAGCGCGACAGGTTGTGGGTTCGATTCCCACTCCAGGAAATGTAAAAATTTAGTATTTTCATTTCTTGGGCTTGGTAACAAGACAACGCGCGGCGTTGAGTTCCACTCAACACGCAATGCCACAATTCGGCGGAAAGTGGGGAACGGAATTGTTGAAAGAGAATGGAGTGTCTCTACACTAGGTTTTCTGGTTCCCTCTGCCTACCCTGCTATATGCGGGTTACAGCGTGAAGTTAAAAAAAAAATCGAGTTGCTTGCAAAATATAGAAGTGATTGGAGATTCCTTTTGAGCATAGTATTGACTGTTCCATTAAAATAATAATACCAGTAATAGCAACTTGAAACTTAACTAAGTAAGAGAATTAAATGAAACTATTTTAACTGGATTAATTGCGTATATTTCAGTATTCGGAAATACATTTTTGGAAACCCGACGTTTCGAACACTTTACAGTAGTTCGTGGTCACAGGTAAGTAAGTGTATTTTTTTTTTTTTTTATGGATACCGGATGGCAAACGAGCAGAAGGACCGCCTGATGGTAAGTGGTTACCTTCGCCCATGAACATCTACAACACAAGAGATGGGTGGGAAAGGGGAAAACCTGGCTTACATGCCATCGAACCGGAACACATCATAAGATATTTGGCGGTTCGTCTTTGACATGATAGTGGTTGCGAGCCAGACGGAGGACGAACCTCCTACCACCAAAATGTGTATTTCCGAATACTAAAATATACGCGATTAATCCGGTTACAATATGTGTAATAATCGCGAAAATCAAAGAGCTCATTAAGTAAGAGAATTTTTGATTCGTTATACATACTGGGGACTTATATTCAATTATATCTAAGAAAAAAAATACCATAAAGTATTGAGACAGTTGTAGCGTAGTAGAACAATTCTGACTGTAGATGGTTAGTTGTGGGCTTTCACGCGGGGAGTTGTATCATATTTAAAGTATCTTCGTTACTATGCTTTAGTTATGCAATCTGCGGTGTTGGATTTCGCCACTTCATGTAAAATGTTTCAAATTTGAAAGGAAGTGGAGAATGGAAATCGATAAACAGAGAGTCTTAACACTACCTTACTTTAAAAAGGAAAACAGTGAAACTGCTTTGAATATAAAACTACAAAGTGATATACCACTGAGTTATTCGTGTATATATAGAAAAAAACCTGTGGTTGGAATCGAATCTTGTACCTAACACTAACAGGCATTTATTGTAACAAAAATTAAGATCCTTCATATAAAAGTTTTATAAGCCTTGTTATATTTAGCCCGAAGCTGAAGATTTTATTAAGATTAAAACAAAAATGGGAGCGTAATCTGAATTCAAAACTGACTCGAGAGTGAAGCAATATTTTCATTGAGGTATAACAATTTTTATATTATATAAAAATATACTTTCAATTTTAGAGACGTGGTGTAATTATTTTTTTTAGCTTCACGCCGTGATGATGTAGCTGTCACGCTTCCCGCACATAGCAGGGTAGGCAGAGGTTACCCGAAATCATAGTGTTAAGACACTCCATTCTAGTCTCGCGGAAAGTAGTAGTTGTAATTAAATTTAATAAAAATTACATTTTTAAATATTTTTGTTAATATGTTGTTGTATTAATACATATTAGCTTCACGTTGTATCCCGCATATAGCGGGGTAGACAGAGGGAACCTACTGTTAAGACACTCTGTTCCGGTGGGGAACGAAGTGTCTTATATTAATCTGTTACAAAAAAAAATCTATTTGAATTTTAAAATTATTTTCATTTGATTTTTAAACGACTTCAAAATAAGGAAGAGGTACTAAATTTAGTTTTTTTATGTCTGTCCTCGCGTAACTTTTTAATGGATGAACTAAATTAGTAATTTTGATGTTTTATATACGATAGCTAATGCTTGTGATGTGGTCATATTTAAATTTAGTTAATATCTGACCAATATTTTTTGAATTATTCATAATAACGTTAGTTTTCTTATTTAGTTAGTTAGTTTTTTTTAACTTCACGCTGTATCCCGCATCCCGGGGTAGGCAGAGGGAACCAGAGAACCTAGTATTAAGACACTCCATTCTCGTTCAATCCCCACTTTCCCCCAAATTGAGGCATTACGTGTTGAGTGGTGGAACTCAACGCCGCGTTTTGCCTTGTGACCAAGCCCAAGAAATGAAATTACTAAATTTTACATTTCCTGGAGTGGGAATCGAACCCACAACCTGTCGTGTTTACAGTCGCATGCTTGTGCCTCTGCGCCACGACAGGCGTCAAAATTTTAATTATTTAATTGATTTTTAGAGAAAATGTATAAAAAATCTAAACTTTTTCTGCAATCGTAACAAACAGACATATGCCATACGTTTATAATACAATTTTGCAATATTTTTAATCACTTTCAACCATAAACTAATTTAATTCGCACTTCAAAGCACTTCAAAGGCGTTACTGAGAGCTTGATATGTAGCAGCACGACATTTTAAGCTAGACACTCATGTATCAACAGCGTACCTGACTCGAACATAGGAAAGTTAAACAATCTCGATTAATCGATGGAACTTTGATCTGATGCTTCTGAATGTTTGCATCGTCTTACGTAAATACGACGTGAGTAAACAAAATCTGATCTTCTCGTTAGGGAATCGATAAAATATTGTATTTTTTACAGTTTTTTATAAGATTTTTCCTACATATAAGGCTACTCGGAGAGAAGGAGAGAGAAAGAGAAATCTAGTGTCAAGGCTTCGAGTTTTTGTGTTCTGACTAGCGAAACAACGTCTACGTCTGTAATCATTAAAATAAAATGAAAATATTAAATATTTATAATAAATTAAATTTAGTATTTTCATTTCCTTGCTCTGGTAACACGGCGTTGAGTTCAGCCCACGCAATGCCTCGGTGGAAAGTGGGGAACGGAAATTTTAATAGAACGGAGTGTCTTATCACAAGATTTCCCTCTGCCTAACCTGCTATGTACGGGATACAGCGTGAAGCTAAAAAAAATATTCAATCCATAAAATTAATATTTTCGTAATTAAAAATTCCTTAGCGCACTTTAGTAAATTCCACTGTTTTATCTTGTCAGCGAAATTGCGGCCTCAGAAATAAATCATTTTAACAAAAACAGTTTCGGTAATCCACCTGCAACCGCGAGCTCTGCAATGCGCGTACTGTTGATAAATGAAACGCGAAAATATTATATACATACATACATGCATTACCAATGATGAATATATATACGAGGTGTGTTCAAAAAGTAAGGTGACTTTGTATTTTT
>JAKGSA010000873.1:103296-136590 GCA_033558755.1 Philaethria dido
TTTTGCTCGTTTGCCATCCGTTATCCATTAAAAAAAAAAAAAAATGAAAATTCGCATCATCATCATGGATGTTTCCATGAAAACGAGATGTTTTACCGCAGTAAGCTAAACATCTAGTTCTCAGTAGTAGTTTATGTCACCCCCAGCCACCTAATTCAAATAAAAATATTATAACATTGCTTCGATGTGACATGAAAGAAGGACAAATTAACACACTTTCATATTTATAATATTAGTAAGTATCTAAAATATATAATTCACTAACTGTTTTATTTTTTAAATAAAAAGTATTCTGTTGTTTTTAAAACTTCTAAGAATACATGTAATTGTATAATGATAGTCGCTTGAGTAGTTTTGCTGTGGAAGCGTAACAAACAAACTTATATTCATGTTATAGTAATAATAGGGATTTATTATTATTAACCCATTGGTGCTAAAAAGTATAGACAACCGTTTTGATTTGTTTGGTGGTAGGAGGTTCGTCCTCCGTCTGGCTCGCGACCACTATCATGTCAAAGACGAACCGCCAAATATCTTATGATGTGTTCCGGTTCGATGGCATGTAAGCCAGGCTTTCCTCTTTCCCACCTATCCTTTCCCCAAAATCTGGTAGTTCCGATAGCGGACTACTACATTGTCCTCCCCTTCTATCTGTATCCTCTAGGTTGGCAACGCATCTAGAACATCTCTGGTATTGTAGATGGTCATGGGCAAAGGTAGCCACTTACCATCAGGTGGTCCTTTTGCTCGTTTGCCATCCGTTATCCATTAAAAAACAAATAAATCATAATCAACAGTATATTTGTATTATTTGAATAAAGATAACGTTGAAATATGTATCGCATATTTATATCTAAGGTAGTTAAGGCCAGCGGAAGCTCTGTTGGCTACAATTAAATGAAACAAGTTTTACAAATTCTATATTTAATTTCAGTCAGTCATGAAAATGCTTTTGTTACTTTGAATAAAAAAAAATTAGAAATGGTACAAAATAAATAAATTATTGAAAATAAACTTTTAAGTTAATAAACGG
The DNA here is from genome assembly GCA_033558755.1 of Philaethria dido. NCBI lineage: Eukaryota > Metazoa > Arthropoda > Insecta > Lepidoptera > Nymphalidae > Philaethria > Philaethria dido. The sequence continues at coordinate 104,330 of JAKGSA010000873.1, forward strand.
TTTAGGTACGGCGTTGAGTTACGCTACTTAATACGTAATGTTTTTTTGACATACGCTATCAATAGGGTTAAAATCAATTATTTTTGATTATAATTTCTTAAAATACAATTATGTACTCGCATGATTCGGCTTTTATAAGAAAATATCTGTAAATTTTTTCAACAATTTCTTTTTACTAGACAAAGAAAAGGTAATAATGTACCATTATCAAATTCCCACTTATTAAAATACATATGCTTATGAAAAAACCTACTCCTATCAAATTATATATGGTTATATACCTATTAGGTTTTCCGTCTGTCCTGCCTCTTTACCTAGCCAAATTTCAAAATATTCTACTTAACTCATGATAGTTGTAGAAAGCTCGAGATATTTTAATATTACATGACTTCACGCTGTATCCCGCATATAGCAGGGTAGGCAGAGGGAACTTAGTGTTAAGACACTCCGTTCCCCACTTTCTGCCAAATTGAGACGTTGCGTGCTGAGCTGAGTGGTGAAACTCAACGCCGCGCTTTGCCTTGTTACCAAAACCAGGAAATGAAAAATTCCATTTTATGAAGTGGGAATCGAACCCACAACTTGTCGGGTTTACGGTCGCACGCTTGTGCGTCTGCGTCACGACAGGCTTACATATTCCTAATATCAATTAAATAACCATTTTCATTTGTTTCTTATTCATTTTGATATATTAACCAATTTTTCGATGATTTTTTTTTGTAATTTAACATTATTTGAAAAATGAGCGGGTTACGTGTTACTTCTATTCTGCTTTGTATTCTACGATACAATTATGCTAAATATTCCGAGAAACTTGGCCATGGTATAACAATGGGTGCTTAGGACCCACGTTTTCGTTTTGTTTATTTCTAGCAATTGCAGGTCTTTATTTAAATTACTATAATTTACGTTTTTGCTGGTGAAATAGTACGGAAATTGTAGCAATGACTGATGGTTGCTTATTTAGAAGTAAAAATAACTACTTTATGTTATTTCATACTGAAACTTCTTGTTACAATATAATAGTTGTATCCCGCGACTTTGTGTAGTCTATAAAATTTAAAAATTGAAAAAAAAAAATAGTTTTCGTAGGAATTTCAAGAAATCCTCCCCCTTAGTGCTCCCCTACACACCTCGAGGAATCTATGTGCTGTACAGGTATTTATGGTCAGTAGTTTCACCTGTAAGTTGTCTGTTACTCACTCAGTAACGGATGTTTAAGATGTAAACTGTAAAATTTCACCTAGGTCTGTTCAGAAGTTGTTGCGTGAAAGAATAACATCCATTGATTACAAATATTAATAGGATTTTATTTAGAATAAATATATCTTTTTATTTCGTATTGTAGAAGAAAGAGACAGACAGACAGAGTGAGAAGAAAAAAATAATTGAATTTGAATTAACATAAATTTTAGAATTTCCGCCTGAATTCGAGACATTGCATGTCAAATGGCGGAACTCAACGCTGCGTTATGTCTTACTAGAGCGAGAAAATGTAAATAAATTTAGTACTGTCATTCCTCCGGGGACCGAACCCACTACCTTTCACAGTCAGGTGTCTCACTACTATAACGCCTTATAAATTATAATTTTATAAGTCAAATTAAAGTTTATTCATACTAGAAGTACGATTTATATTATTAAGAAAGAAAACAGCAATAAAGAAAGCCAGAGATATTTTATTAATAGCATGAGCGAAGCTTCATTAAAATTTTAATAAAGTAGCAAAATAATTTGCTTATATAAAAAAAAATTAAAACTAACTTTTTAGCTGCAAATATAATTATTATATTTTATAAGTGGCTATTCGTGGTTCAGAGGCTCAAGCGTGTGACTTTAAACGCGAAAGATTGTGGGTTCGATTCCCATTCCAGCAATGAAATAAATATTTATTTTTCCTTCTTTTTTTTTTTACTTCACGCTGTATCCCGCATATAGCGGGGTAGGCAGCGGGAACCAGAGAACCTAGTGTTAAGACACTCCGTTCTCTTTCAACAAATGCATTCCCCACTTTCCGCCAGATTGAGGCATTGCGTGTTGAGTGGTGGATCTCAACGCCGCGTTTTTGCCTTGTTACCAAATCCAGAAAATGAAAATACTTCATTTCCTGGACTGGGAATCGAACCCACAACCTGTCGCTTTACAGTCGCACACTTGTGTCTCTGCGCCACGACAGGCGAATATTTATAATAATTATATATATATTTCCTCGCTCTGTAACAAGGTATAACACGGCGTTGAGTTCCGTCACTCAGCACGCAATGCCTCAATTCGATGGAAAATGGGGAGTGGATCATAATATTGTAGAATAGAGTTAATAATAATTTCATTTCCATAAAAAAAATAAAAAATAAAAATAGAGTGTCTTAACACTAGATTCTCAGGTTCCCTCTGCCAGTGTAGCTATATGCGGGATACAGCGAGAAGTTAAAAAAAAAGATAAAATATATTATATAAGTGTACATTGAAGCCGTTGTGGTGCAGTAAGACTGACTAAGTGATATGTGGTAGTGTATTCTAATACAATGCAAGGAAATGCTATATTTAAACTGTTTTCCTTTTCGTGGTCTTGTGAAGCAAAGCACGGCGTTGAGTTCCGCCACTCAATACGCGATTTCACGAATGCAAGAACGAAGTGTTTTGATTTAGTTCTCTAGGTAATGTAAATTTTTCCTGAACGTGGGACGCACTAAAATGTTATGCGATAACACAAAAAAACAATCAAATTGACATTCTTCTTTATTTAAAATCGGTTAAAAACAGTTAAATAAGTATTCGCCACGCATTTAATTAATCGTATAGGAAATTAAACTAGAAACTTAATAACAATAATAATTATTAAAAATATACCAAATATATATTTAAATGTTACCTTATCGTACAACAAAGGCCAGATGCCAATCAGTTCGTGTTAACCTGACAATTACATTTAACGTAATCTAAATTACAAGTAATAAAAGGCAGTGGGTGGTTCTAGCTTTTTGATTTATTCACACTATTTTCATATTTGGCCTTTTAAAAAAATATGCCATGAAATTAATTAAACATTACTATCGTAACAACGCCTGTCGTGGCGCAGAGGCACAAGCGTGACTGTAAACGCGATAGGTTGTGATTTCGATTCCCACTCCAGGAAATGGAATTTTTCATTTCCTGGGTTTTGTAACAAGGCTAAGCGCGGCGTTGAGTTCCGCCACTCAGCACGCAATGCCTCAATTCGGCGGAAAGTGGGAAACGGAGTGTCTTAACACTAGGTTCCCTCTGCCTACCCTGCTATATGCGGGATACAGCGTGAAGCTATGTATGTATGTACTATCGTGGCACTACGGATAAGATTTAGCACGGCGCTGTATTCTGTCACCCAAAATGCAATGTTTTTGAATTGGAAGGAAAAGGGAGAACGGAGTGTCTTAATATTTATTAGATTCTGTTTGCTGACGTAAGAACTAGCAAAAGCCTATTTTTTTCTTCGAGTTTTGCGTGAAGCTAATAAAATACTACTTAAATAGTAATTGTTTTTTAAATTACCTTAGAAAGTACTAAGAAATGCCATTTGATTTCACTGGAAGTAGAAGTTTACTTCAAATGAATTATAGTTTCTATTATTTCATTAATATTAAATGATGATAAAGCATGAAGATAAGCAAAGTAAAGTATTTAATCGTAAGGTATTTATCATTTACATGGCAGACATGTCTAGAATTGAAATGAGTCCAAAACCATAACAATTCTGAATTTCATTTGCGTATGGAACTCCATTGTGTATTTGGTGGCGGAAATTAATGCCGCCCTTTGTCTTACCAATGCAGAGAAATTAAGATATAATTACCCTAGTGGGTATGGAACTCACGACCAATCGCGTTTACAGTCCTACTGCGCTATGATGGTGCTTACGGTCTTTTTCTACATATATAAAGAAATTTTAACTTATATTCATTTTATAAAAACTCAATCATTCTAAACCGCTATAATACTATGTAAATAGTAAAAAATAAATTCATATTAGAATACTTTTTATTCTTTTCAAAGTTAAAACATTTGTGTAACAAATGAACAAAAAGTATAATCTCTTGTAACAACTCGAACCGTCCACTTAAACCAAAATGTAAATATTTAATATATCTCTGTCGTCTGTTGAGGGCTGTCGTGGCACAGTAAACGTGACAGGCTGTGGGTTCGATTCCCACTGTAGAAAATATTAAATAATATCTAGTATTTTCATTAACCCGCTCTGGTATCAAGGCAATGCTCGGCGTTGAGTTCCGCCACTCACCACGCAATGCCTCAATTCGAAGGAAAGTGGGGAACGTGCGACTGTAAACGCGACAGGTTGTGGGTTCGAATCCCACTCCGGGAAATCAAATTTTTAATTTCCTGGGTTTAGTAACAAGGCAAATCGCGGCGTTGAGTTTCGCCACTCAGCACGCAATGCCTCAATTCGGCGGAAAGTGGGGAGCGGAGAGTCTTAACACTAGGTTCCCTCTGCCTACCTTGCTATATGCGGGATACAGCGTGGAGCTATGTATGTATGTATGTGTGTCCCTTGTTATACGTATTTCGCCCTTTTTTCATAGTTTCATCTTCCATTGATTGTAAAAAACGAATGAATCCTTTTATTACATATTTTATTATTATATATGTACTTATAAAATTCTATATTGTTCATATATTGCATTGTATTGAAATTGGTTTTTTATTCTTTAATATTTTCTACTATCCAAAAGATAGTTATAAATTTGACAATAGTCAAAATTTTATTATTTTTTTAATATAATATTAGATCATTATTGGTATAGAAAATATGTAATAAATATAGTATATTGTATTGAATTCAAGTCTTATAGAAAGTGAAGCTTTGTTCTTGACAACTATTTTAACAATCGTTATTTATGTGAAGGTAATAACAGTTATACACATATATATATATATATATATATATATATATATATATATATATATTCTAAAGAAAAGTAAAAACCAATGATTAAATAGATATTAATATAATATACCAAATAATATTTTATTTCAATATTTTCGTTTCCTTCCGAATCCTTTGCTTTGGAAATCGATAATAGGTAGCGTTTGACTCCTCCAGCTATACGCGATTAATCTTAAATAATGAGGGAGTTTGTAATTCTCATAATGAAAGAAATGCAAGAAAATTAAAAGTCTAATTTTTATGTTTTTTTTTTATAGTTTTACGCTGTATCCCGCATATAGCAGGGTAGCAGAGGGAACCTGAGAACCTAGTATTAGGACGCTCTGTTCTCTTTTAACAATTCCGTTACCCACTTTCCACCGGATTGAGGCATTGTGTGCCTGGCGGAACACAACGCCGCTCTTTGCCTTGTTACCAACCTAAATGTTTTAGAATTAAATTAGCTAACAACAAATATTTAGCAAATATTTATACAATTTAAAAAGACACATTTATTTGCCAAATTTCACAACATAAATCGTATTTATCTTTAATTCCCAAGAATCTTCATTCCACGGAAGACAGTTAAAAGACCTCTTTACTAACATTTTGACAAATCGCAATTGCCTCTTGATTGCAATTCGCAATTTGGACAATTTCGCCAAACTTGCAACGTTTCATTTTGTACTAGTATGTACACTCGAGCCAAAAATGTTTTGAACCGGTGTCCGTGCCAAACAACCCCTACCCCTTCCCCTAACCCTGTTTACTACATACGGGGTGAATTAAAACGTCCAAAACGAGATAAATAGGTCCGCTTTTAAGCGGTAATTATATAAAATTGTAGTAGTTGTTCGTTCCTACTCAGCTGCGATGAATTGGAAGTTATGTTCTTACTGGATATTTTTTTTCAATAGTTTTTTTTAGGCGGTCGTGGCTTAGTGATAACGTCTAACTTCAATCGCGATGGTTAGTGAGTTCGATTGTTCGAATATATTTCAATTTCAAAAGTTCTAATATATATATATACATATTTTTTTTTCATTGAGTCCCACAACTCTCGTCTACAGCGCCTATATGCCCGTAGCTGTATTTATATGTCATTTATAAGTATTATATATTTACCATATATATACATATATACTTCTTTTTTTTTAACTTCACGCTATATCCCGCATATAGCGGGGTAGGCAGAGGGAACCAGAGAACCTAGTGTTAAGACACTCCATTCTCATTCTCTATATACTCTATCGCGTGTTTGAAAGACACTTTTGTATACAGTGAATACACATAGCTAAGGTGACGCGTTTTTAAATGCCTAATAAAAAAAATAAGTAGAAGTAATATAATAACTATCTATAAACAAATAGTGTTATTTATAGATAATGATGATAAAAACGGAAATGTAAAAGAGAACGGAGTGTCTTAACACTAAGTTCTCTGGTTCCTTCTGCCTACCTTGCTATGTGCGGGATACACCGTGAATCTTAACTAATATTCTTTTATTGAACACAAATCAAAATATTTTTTTTATTAAAATATTTGTATATTTTGTTACAGATTGGGAACCTGAAGCATTTTTACCTATTTTCACACCCACACTTAAGTAAGCGATCTATAAACGCAAGCAGGGAATTTGAAACCCGACTGAAAAATGATCCCCAGGTGAGTTAAGAACTTATATTATAGCCTTCTTGGTGTAGCTAGCAAATTTTTTTCATTTTAACGTATATTCCCCACATAGTGGACTATGAGAGCAAAGTGTTAAGACACTCCCCTTTATTTAAACTTAATTTTAATTAAGTTAATTTATAAATTCATAGGTTTTTAACTCTTGTAAGTATATATCTACGAATTCTTAGAAGCCAGAGAGTGACTAGTATCAAGGCAATCCTTTCTTCATTTCCACCCGTAAACGTGACATTCTGTTTTGAGTGGCGGAACTTAACGCCGATTTTTGTCTTGGCAAAAATATGAATTAAATTAAATAATAATAATAATAAAATAATAACCCCTGACGTGGCGCAGAGGCACAAGTGTGCGACTGTAAACGCGACAGGTTGTGGTTCGATTTCCACTCCAGGAAATGTATAAGTTTTGTATTTTCGTTTCCTGGGTTTGATAACAAGGCAAAGCGCGGGGTTGAGTACCGCCCCTCAGCACGCAATGCCTCAATTCGATAGAAAATGGGGAACGGAGTGTCTTAAGACTAGGTTCTCAGGTTCCCTCTGTCTAACCTGCTATATGCGGGATAAAAATAAGTTAAAAAAATAATAATAATAAATAATTATTTCTTTCAGTGTGAATTGAACCCATAACTAATGGCATTTACAGTTAGATACTTTTCACTATGCCTATATAGCCTAGCGGATTTTAAGTACAATAATTCAATTGTCTTATATTGGTTGTTGAAAATAGCAAGAAATAAAATATTTTATTGCTCTACAACCCAGTTAGATTGACATAAAAAGGAAAATATTGTTATTTCAATGAAAAAACAAAAGGAATGGCCAAAGTGAATGTAATCGCGTAACCGAAATCCTGCTGGGAGTTTGAGGATTTGTTTATACTATGTTATTCATTTCAAATATTATTTCAATAATATTTCTAGGTATGTTTGAGTTTGTATTTATCAGTGGCGAGATATTTAGGGAGAATTTAGGGAAACCGGTAAATATTTAGGGACGTCGGTACATATATTTAGGGAATCGAATTCATAACCAAACGTTTTTATAATCAGGCGCTATACCACTGCGCCATGATAGCTTCTACCTATTTAAATTTAATATTTTATAAAGATTCGACTAAATTGTGCCACAAAAACTTCTGTTAATTGAAAAGCGAAAAAAACTTAATACTTCAAAAGCTAAAGCTGTTCAATAAAGATTTATTGAAAAAGTTAGCGTTTCACAATTTTTAATAGCTGTGTCGAAGTTAAATAGATATAAAAATTAGGGTTCTTGGAGTTATCTGTATGTAATAAAACTGCTTAAATTCATATTTTTTAAAGCGGCGTTGAGTTCCGCCACTAAACATGTAATATTTAGAATTACGTGGAAATAGGAGAACGGAAAGTCTAGACACTTACGTCTATTTGGTTATGCGGGATAAACCGTGAAGTTAATTTTTTTTAATAAAAATAATAATAATAATATGTATATAAAGAAGAGATGAGTAAATTTCAAGTGATTTTTCTACATAAATACACTCATATACACGTTATAAGGTATAAAGTAGTGTATATTTCCTTCACTTACCAAACGTTTAACTCTCTTAACCGTTTCTGTGGTTACAATTATTTAGTATGTAACTATTAACATTAATTTACTTAACTCTGAAAAAACAAAGCGCGGCGTTGAGTTCCGCATTCTGCCACAGTTCATTAATCATTCATTAATCTTAAGCGAGATATAAAGTAAATAAATATTTTACTAATCTTTGTGGCGCAGTGGAGCGTCTTGTTAAAGTTAAGTTAAATGTCTTTTCGACTGTCAGAGGAGGGTTATGTTTTTCGCGCGTATCATGTATGTTAGTAATATTCTTTATTACCATCATATCTCCCAAACCCCTGTACCGATTCATATAATTAAGGTGACGTTAGATAGATATTAATAGTCCAAGTGTTCTTAGACATGTGACGTTATTCTTAATTCAATATGGCGCCCACTAGAGGCAGCGTCATAAATAAAAACAAAAAAATCAATGATGGGTACCGTGTGGGTAAATTAAATTCGTGCATTTCATATATAAAACACATAACTAGTTTTTATTTGTATTTGCTTCCTAAAAACGTAATATTTTTCTATTGGTTACCCTTTTTGAAATTATGAAAGCAGTTGGTTGTGGGCTTGTTAAAATGACAAAGCATTATATTGGGAAACCCGGCCTCAACATACAATATCGCGAAATAGAGCGGAAAGAGGCGAACGGAGTGTCTTAGCACTAGGTTCACTCTGACACCGAAACTTACTTAATAAATAACTTCAGAGTAAATATTACTAAAATTTATATTATTCTCGTAAAATAAATTGAATAATAAATATAACTAAATAAGAACAACTGTGAACAGAACAGTGTTTGGCAATCGCTTCCGAAAAGGAAACTTCGATCAATCTGTAATATTATTTTATTTGAGATCATCTCAATTTGGCAAATAAAACGAGATTTGCGTGCTACATGCTATTATAGGAACAAACGATTTATATATTTTGTTATTGATACTTATTTCTTTGTGAAGTATTGAGTATTGGTTGATTTTTGTTTTATGGAAAAGTTGTAATATGATGTTGGAAAAATGATAAAAAAAAAAAAAAAAAAGTCCCGCTGAGTTTCTTGCGCCGGTTCTTCTCAGGTCTGAGGCATTAAATTTAGTGAACCGGTGGTAAATTATTTGACGTTCAAAAAATGAAGCTTGTAACTTCTTATTTTGAATAAAATTATTTGACTTTGACTTTGACTTTGATAACTTAATTTGGGAAGAATTTTCGTTTATATTATTATTATATTTCTGTACTCTAGAAGCCTAAAACGAGTAGTACTGGTAGAACTTACAGTTCCGTGGGAAACGAACATTCCTAAAGACCATCATTTTAAGATTAATAAGTATTACGAATTTATCAACAAACTGACCAGGAATAGGTTTAGAGTTATTTGTACTCGGTAGAGGTAGGCGTGAGAGGTTAAACAGCGAAATCTCTCTATAATCTATTAAAAGATCTCGGCCTGTCTAGAACTATTATCAGTTCATTTCTAGCACGTATTTCAAAGGCGGAATTAGCAGGATCTTACCAAATTTGGTTAGGTAGAGAGAGGAGTGCGAAAAGTGGAGGTGAACGTTAATGCGCATTTTAAAGGGGCCCCGTAAACCTACACTTGGGTCGTAAGTCCCAGGCAGTCTCCAAACTCCTCTCTCTGCAACGCGATGGGCCCGGCACCCGCACGGTGAATCCATGCATTGCTAAGGAGTTTCTTCTCTTCTCAATAGGGCATGGTGGCACAGTGGGACACCATTTGAATGGATGCTATTGGTTGAGAGCTTGATTCCCACTTGGGCTAATTATTATATTTAAATTATTTTCATTTGCTTGCTCTGGTAAGACAAAGCACAGCGTTAAGTTAAGGTGGAAATCGGAGTATATTGACTTTAGGTTCTTTCTGATTACTTTGCTAAGTGTTAAAGTGAGTGCATTTATAATATTATTAATATAATATAATGAATTCATAGCTTCACGCTGTATCCCGCATATAGCAGAGTAGGCAGAGGGAACCTAGTGCTAAAACACTCTTTGTCAAATTGTGGCATGCGTGCTGTGTGGCGGAACTCAACATCGCGCTTTTGCTGTAACCAAATCCAGGAAATTAAAAATTCCATTTCCTGGATTGAGAATTGAACCCAAAACCTGTCGCGTTTACAGTCGCACGCTTGTGTCTCTGCGCCACGACTGGCGTTCATATTATAAATGCATAATTAGTGATGATGGGCTTGTTACTCTTTCATTCTTTCGTACAAAAGCTACTTAATGGATGCTAGATGATAATACAATAGATGATAAGACAATAATATATACGTCATAGCTTATACATAAGCATAACACAGCATACATTTTACAAGGATTTTAATAATTTGGCGATAATATAACTCTAAATATTGTACTATACCATTTTTAATATAAATTTGAAGTCTACCTGTGATTACAAACGACTGTAAAATTCAATATCAGGTTTTCTTAAATATATTTTTGACATATTCGGAAATGTATTCTACCTGTAACCACGGATTACTATAAAGTGTTCGAAACGTTAGGTTTCCAAAAATATATTTCCGAATACTAAAAGTATACGTGATTAATCCGATCAATACATACGAATATACATAGCTTCACGCTGTATCCCACATATAGCAGGGTATGCAGAGGGAAAATAGTGTTAAGACACTCCGTTCCCCACTTTCCGCTGAATTGAGGCATTGCGTGCTGAGTGGCGGAACTCAATGCCGCGCTTTGCTTCGTTACCAAGCCCAGGGAATGAAAAATTCCATTTCCTGGATTGGGAATCCAACCTACAACCTGTCGCGTTTACAGTCGCACGCTTGTGCCTCTGCGCCTTTAATATGCGAAAGCCAAAATTTCATTATAGATGTTTGAATATCAAAATGACACATTTATATATATATATATTTGTATCACAGGTTGACACCCATAATCTAGGTAACTTAACTTAACAATATTTATATAGAACATTCTTAGCGCTTAGTGAATCGATACGATGTACGAACACTTTGCATTCCATCAGTCAACTCAAATATTCCAACTATTTAAAGTGGATCTCTCGTTATCGTAGTCAAAGATGCTCGAAACCAGCCTAAAGCGTTTAGCTTTATGCCAATATTGTTGAATTTACTGTATAATTTTGATAATAAGTGAATATAATAAATCGAGGACATCTTGGTAAAATGGGACAGCATAACAATAAGTATAGTATTATAACGAGTGGTTATGTATTCGATTTCCACTCGAAGGAATAATTAGATTTAATTTTAATTTATTTTCAATATTACCGCTATAGCAATAAAAGCGCTGCATTGAGTTTCGTTACACAATACGCTATGTCGGGTGGAAAAAGGAGGACGGAGTTTCTTGACACTTTTCCACTTGACTTTCTTTTTTCATTGATTAAGTAAGCAAACTTAACGCCTGTCGTGGTGCAGAGGCACAAGTGTGCGACTGTAAAGCGACAGGTTGTGGGTGGAGTAGGAATCAACCTACTCCAGGGAATGAAGTATTTTCATTTTCTGGGTTTGGTAGCAAGGCAAAGCGTGGCGCTGAGTACCGCCATTCAACACGCAATGCCTCAATCTGGCGGAAAGTGGGGAACGGATTTGTTGAAAGAGAACGGAGTGTCCCTCTGTCTACCCTGCTATATGCGGGATACAGAGTGAAGTTAAAAAAAAAAAAAGTAAGCAAACGAGCAGAAGGACCATCTGATGGTAAGTGGTTACCTTCGCCCATAAACATTTACAACACCAGAGGATTTGTAAATGCATTGCCAGCCTAGAGTGTAGAAGGAAGGGGTAAAGTAATAAATTTAGTGAACCGGTGGTAAATTATTTGACGTTCAAAAAATGAAGCTTGTAACTTCTTACTTTGAATAAAATTATTTGACTTTGACTTTGACTTTGACTTTGAAAGACAATGTAGTGGTCACGGCAGTCTGCCATAGAAACCACCAATATTCCAAGAAAAAGAAAAACCTGGCTGAATAAGGAAAACCTGGCTTACATGTCATCGAATAGGAACACAACATTAGATATTTGGCGGTTCGGCTTTGACATGATAGTGGTCGCGAGCCAGTCGGAGGACGAACCTCCTACTACCTAACTACTAGGATACCCGTCTCTTACGGGACGCTATCCAGCGGCGGAGGGTAAATGTATTCTAACCCCGTCTCCTCACAACTCCTCTCTCACTGGAAAACTCACTGGTCTGCTTTTACGGAAACAAAACGTGACATTGGAAAAAACATATGCAGTTTCACGTTTTATCCCTCATAGTAGAGTAGTCAAAGAGAACCTGGTGTCAAGACACTCCGTTCGCCGCTTTCAGTCTGAATTTGAGAAATTACGTGTTAAAAATACGTGCACAAGTCGATATATCAATCTATCCACTCACCACTACTGTCTTTGATTTCACGATGGTAAACTTTTTTATAGCTTCACACTGTATCCCACATATAGCAGGGTAGGCAGAGGGAACCTGAAGACCCTAGTGTTAGGACACTGCGTTCCCCACCTTCCGTTGAATTGAATTGAGGCATTGCGTGCCGAGGAAAGGTTTTTTTATTGTAAAAATATTACATCGAGATTAGAAATAAGTCTCTTTGTAAACGCTACATTATGTAAAGCACCGCGGGTGTATGCGTGTTCTGTTTTTCTTAGTTCGTTGGTTTATTCATTATTATGATTCAAAATTATAAACCGCTAACATGTGCTATTAAGCTCGTAATAGCATGATAGGTAATCTCATTTTGTTGACTTTCACGCGTTTAAGCTAATTATATACACTATCTGTATCCCGTGATTTGTGTCACGTGGGCTTATGAAACCTAAAATCCCGTGTTTTCATGTTTTTTGTAGGAGTTGCGAGAAATCCCCTAATAATGTTTCTTAAACATAGCTTCACGCTGTATCCCGCATATGATGATGATGATGATGGTGTCCTCCTAGACGTATCCGTTGACGGCGACACACTGTTGTTTTTAGTTAGTTTGACGTTCGTGAGCGCGAATGCGACTCGCAAAACTGAATTTAGTTTTGAAGATTCGGTCACAAATAGCGCAATGAATCTGTCCGCTATCATTATATGTGTAAGTACAGGAGGGCTTGGGTCGAGTTTTCAGAATCTGGCATATAGCAGAGTAGGCAGAGGGAACCTAGTGTTAAGACACTCCGTTCCCCACTTTCCACCAAATTGAAGAATTGCGTGCTGAATAACGAAATTCAACGCCGCGCTTTGCTTTGTTACTAAACCCAGGAAATAAAAATATCAATTTCCTGGAGTAGGAATCGAACCCACAATCTGTCGCATATGCCTCTGCGCCACGACAGGCGTTACTCTGCATGCAAAAATTTATCTTTCGACGACTGGTAGTTGTCTGTCAATCACTCAGTAACTCAAACGTTTCATATTTATGGATAATGATAAAATGAACATGTTTTACCAATTCTTGAAGAACATATACTTGTGCATTTGATTTCAAGACGTTCTTAACTTTCCGTCTGAAATCAAGACATTGCATATAGAGTGGCGGAATTCAACGCTGCGTTTTGTTAAGACATAAGTTCTGGAAAGCCAGAAAGGAAAAATGAAAATAATTTATAAATAATCGTTGTCCCGAGTGGGAATCAAACCCAAAACCGATCATACTTAACCAGATGCTGTTCCACTGCGCCACGATGTCCCCAACATTATGTTACTTGAAAATTTTATGCATACATATGTATATACCAACATATATTATGTAGTAAAAAGAGGAAAACTAATTATTTCTTTCATAAAGGACTGCAGTTGCAATTAAACATAATAAGTTCATAGAAACTTGTTAATAAAAATTAGTTGCATATAACGTATAACGATGAGCATATCATTATTAATATAATTCACGGTATTCTATTTATTTTTACTTATATAAAATATATATTTTTTACATATATATATATTATTATATATTTTTATATATATATATATATATATATATATATATATATATATATATATATATAGTATAGATAGAGAAAATAGATAGTACTCTAATTTAAAAGTTACTTCATAAAGTTTAAAGAAGAATTTCTTTTCTATTACAAAATGCCACTGGTTTTAATTTCTTTGTCTGTTAAGGGTTCGTTCGCCTCAAAATCATGTACGAGTACAGTCGAGCACTGATTGTATCGTTTTATTGCCCTACTCTAAGGAATGAGATACAGTTTTTATTTAACTTAGTCTTTTGTGCTTAAGTATTTTATTAGTTCGTGAATCTTCTCGTTGTGTGTACTTTTATTATTAACAATTACTTTAAAACCGTTTAGTTCAATTGGCTAGAAACATTTAAGTTTCAAGTTGTAAAAAAAATTCAAAATTAAAAATTCAAAAATTCAAAAAGTCAAAACCAAGTTAGTAGTAGGATTGTAAAGATTTAAAGTAAAGGTACAGATTCTGTTCCATTTTTTAACCAACTTCAAAAAAGGATGTATTTTCTATATGTGTATCGCATAACTTTTTACTAGGTGAACCAATTCTGACGATTTTTCTCCGCTCCGATCCGCATATAGCATGGTAGGCAGAGGGAACCAGAGAACCTAGTGTTAAGACACTCCATTCTCTTTCAACATTTCCGTTCCCCACTTTCCACCGAATTGAGGCATTGCGTGTTGAGTAGCGGAAGTCAACGCCGCGCCTTGCCTTGTTACCAAAGCCAAGATATGAAAATACTAAATTTTTCATTTCCTAGAGTGGGAATCGAACCCACAACCTGTTGCGTTTACAGTCGCACGCTTGTGCCTCTGTGCCACGACAGGCGTCTGACGATTTGTCCCATATAATTTTAGTTAAGATCTGACGAGTATTTTTTGTGTTATTCGTAATAACTTTACTTCTTGTTGCATTCTATTTGAAGTCAGCTTTCTTTTTTTATTAAAATTTTAATTATTGGAATAATGAAATAATAATTGCATTTATAATTAGAAGTATGGAAGATAGAAATACATATAGCTTATCAAATGTCATAATATCAAACAAGGAAATTAAGTAGAAGATAGCTTCATGTCGAAACACTCTGTTCCCTTCTTTTCTTCCGAAATCGTCTCAATTTGTGAGTTACTTGAGTGTTATTACGTGTTAAATAACGAAACTTAACGCCGCGCTTTGACTTACCTAAGTATGGAAATATAATATATCATTACCCTGATATTTTCACTATTGGCATCGAACATAGAAACCCTCATAAATATAAATTTATATTTTTTTTATTTATACAGTGGTAGAAAAATTAATAAAGCGTGTTACTATTCCTTTATTGTTTAATGGCCTGAAATATAATATAACGCCTATATTATATAAAATACAATAATAATACTGAACTACGTAACAGAATAGTAAGTTTTGTCCTTTATATTATGTTGTTTTCATAAGTTAATTCTTTATGAAGTTATGTATAGTAATATTGATATTTTCAAATGATTGAGACATAAACTTTTTTTTTAACTTCACGCTGTATCCCGCATAGGCAGAGGGAACCTGAGAACCTAATGCTAAGACACTCCATTCTCTTACAACAATTCCGTTCCCCACTTTTCACCAAATTGAGGCATTGCGAGAAAATAACATTATCTTGGTAAATGATTTTTCTTCGTAATTTCGAGCTTCACGACATTTTTATAGAATCTAGTATTAAGACCCTGTCAATTCGATACACTAAAGAGAGAGAGAAAATTAAAATAATTGAAATATTATAATTTATTAATTTGTAGTGGGGAACGGAGTGTCTTAACACTTGGTTCTCAGGTTCCCTCTGTCTACCCTGCTATATGTGGGATACAGCGTGAAGCTATTAATCTGTAACAGTTTGTTATAATTGTATAAATTGTAACAGCTCGTTATTTGTTATAATCTACTTGAAAATTGAGCTTTTTGTCTCTTTTGTTGAGGATAGAGAGAACTTTGTGTCAAAAAACTCTGTTCTCCGCTGTAGACATAATTGTATAAAACAATTGTATAAAATGACACTAACTGCTAATAATACTTGAAAAAAAAAATAATATTAAATTATTATTATTGAATTAAGTATAAGTACAATATGTATAAGATATATCTTCTACGTAACCTTCTAATTCCTCCAGCGTAATTTGCATGCCACAACGGCGTTACAACCACTATTTAATGATAAATCTCATTTATATGTATATATATTTTTTATCTTCATGTCTCTTAAATCGTAATTGTAACGTTCAGCTAAGAATCGAAAAAAGAGTCCATCGGGGCGTAGTGGCATAGCGTTTAATTAAGGGTTCGATTCCCATTATGGAATGATTATTTTTCAGTTGTGAGTTTCGCTACTGAATATGTCTCGAGTTCGGGCGGCAAGTGGGGAACGGAGTATCATTATACTAGATTCTCTATGCCTACCCTGCTAAACGGAATAAAGCGTATTTTTTTTTTACTTCACGCTGTATCCCGCATATAGCAGGGTAGGCAGAGGGAACCTGAGAACCTAATGCTAAGACACTCCGTTCTCTTACAACAATTCCGTTCCCCACTTTCCGCTGAATTGAGGCACTGCGTGTTGAGTGGCGGAACTCAACGCCGCGCTGCGCAATAAAGCGTATCGTTCAAAAAAATAACAATAATGAAGAATGTGATAATTGTAATAGGTAGCGTCGTACAACCAGTTGTCAATTTTTTTGTCTACATGTGTTTTCCGCAGTCAGCTGTGTCATAAAAGCCTACTATTATTAAGAAACTGTTCCATACTTTGGTTTGTGGGAATCGAACTCACAACGGCATTTACAACTACATGCCATCCCACTGCACCACGATGGAGTCAACAGTATTTTCAATTCCATAGTAATTGTGTTTGTTTCAAACGAGTTTGGTTTTCAGAATGGCGGTGCCGCAGATGGCCTGGACATGAACGTTGGGACCGCGTGGCGTAAAGGATACACTGGGAAAGGCGTCGTTATAACGATACTAGACGATGGTATCCAACCCAATCACCCGGATCTCCTACAAAATTATGTAAATATAATATTTGTATATATTATACTTTGGTTTTTTATTATTGTTTTCATGAAGTTTTGGTTATTGCGAGTCGGCATTTGTATTTGATTCATTTTGTTTTATATTTGATATTTAGAATAAATTTGTTAACGAAGAACATTTTTATAAAAGTACTTATCTCTTTTATTTATATATTTAATGAAAGAGATAGGAATATACTCGTATATTTACATATAAAGGGTGTCCCAAAATTAACGCAAGATTTGACTTTGCCGCCATTTGCTATTATATTCATTATTCATTCGCTATTAAAAGACTAAAATGGCATTTTCTATTTAATTCAAATCTTGCGTTAGTTGGGACACCCTATATTTAAAAACCTTTAAAAGTGAAAGCATATATGCTCTTATCAAGAAACTTTTACTTGAAAATTTGTGCTATCAAAACTAAAAAGTTACAAAAATGACTCTTTAGCTTATTTCAACATGAAAAGTTTAATAGTGTAATTTTCCTTACAAATTTGCTCTCGCTTCAGAAATAGAAGCCAATTTTATGGGATAGTTAGTTCGCTGGAACAGTACTGGCTTCTTCATTTATATAATGCTCATAGGGAGGGTTATCCCCCCCTACTTACTTAAGTTTCATTGCTTTCAAGGGATTTCAGGATACATTTGTGGTTTCTCTATCGATTACGACGTATAATACCATGGCCTCTGTTTACTGCTAACAATTGGAATTATTTATGTAGTATTAAGCAACCTTAATTTATGTTCAAAGTTCAACTACCACTTACTGTATGCTAGATTGTGGTTGTATAACTTACTGTACGCGAGTATTTGTTATATTTACGCTGGTAATAAATTTTTACTTAGAACTTCAACTTTTTTTGAGAATATTTAGTACATTTTAACATTTTTTGCGTGAAATAACAATATTTTCTGCACAATATGTAGAGTTTATACAAATGTCCAGGACCCGGCGGCATCGACCGACATAAATGGAAACGACACGGATCCCACGCCGCAGGACAATGGCGATAATAAACATGGCACCCGCTGTGCTGGCGAAGTCGCTGCGGTCGCCTACAATCTATATTGTGGTGTAGGCATCGCATACAATGCTAGCATAGGAGGCGTGAGAATGCTAGACGGCCTAGTTAACGACGCAGTGGAAGCCAAAGCACTCGGTTTCAACACCCATCACATAGACATCTATAGCGCTTCCTGGGGACCCGAGGACGACGGGAAAACTGTCGACGGACCAGGCCCCTTAGCTAGGAGGTATTGTCTAAATACGATAAAAGAGATGGCTAGAGGCGAGCTCATTAAAAATGACTTTTTTGTTTCAGGGCTTTTATAAACGGTGTCACGAATGGCAGAGGGGGAAAAGGCTCTATTTTTATATGGGCGTCAGGGAACGGCGGAAGGCATACCGATTCCTGTAACTGTGATGGTTATGCAAATAGTATATTTACAATATCGATATCTAGCGCTACACAAGGGGGCTATAAACCTTGGTATTTAGAAGAATGTTCCTCGACATTAGCCTCGACTTATAGTTCGGGCACGCCGGGTAGGGATAAAAGCGTCGCGACGGTTGATATGGATGTTCAATTACGACCGGATCATATCTGCACCGTCGATCATACGGGTACGTCTGCCTCCGCCCCATTAGCTGCGGGAATTTGTGCCCTCGCTTTAGAAGCGAATTCGTTATTAACTTGGAGAGACATGCAACATCTCATTGTAATGACATCGAGGTCGCAACCTTTAGAAAAGGAGGAAGGCTGGATCGTTAACGGTGTGAAACGGAAAGTGAGCCATAAATTTGGTTACGGTCTTATGGACGCAGGTCAAATGGTCTCGCTTGCGGAGCAATGGGTAAATGTACCGCCGCAACATATATGTAAGTCTCAAGAAATAAACGAGGACAGGTCGATCGAAACATCTTTCGGCTATACTATATCCGTTCATATGGACGTTAATGGCTGTAGTGGCACAATGAATGAGGTCAGGTTTTTGGAACACGTTCAATGTAAAATATCACTGAGTTTTTTTCCAAGAGGTAATTTACGAATCCTGCTTACGTCGCCGATGGGCACTACGTCCACCTTATTGTTCGAGAGAACTCACGATGCGACTAGTTCAAACTTCGACGATTGGCCATTTTTAAGCGTACATTTTTGGGGAGAGAACGCGGAGGGTCGATGGACACTTCAAATAATAAACGCAGGAAACAATCACGTTACGCAACCAGGCGTCCTGAAAAAATGGCAACTTATTTTCTACGGAACATCTACAAATCCCATACGATTGCGAAATAAAAGTTATTTCAACTCCAATAACGTTCCACAAGAAGAAAAAACCTATCACGTTAACGATGTCTACGATGCGTCTGAATATTCCCAATTTCTCAATGAAATTGAACTCGGCGTTTCAGATAGACGAAACTATCCGAAAAATATTCCATCGGCTCAAAGGAAAAATGTTTTGGCAGACGCTAATGATAAACAAGTACAGAGAATGTGCGATCCTGAGTGCGATTCGCAAGGCTGTTATGGAAAAGGGCCTACTCAATGTGTTGCTTGTAAACATTACAGATTGGATAATTCTTGTGTATCTAGATGTCCACCAAGGAGTTTTGTTAACCAGGGCGGAGTATGCTGGCCTTGTCACGAGTCATGTGAAACTTGTGCTGGAGCTGGGCAAGATTCTTGCCTCACGTGTGCCCCAGCACATTTACTCGTTATCGACTTAGCAGTATGTCTTCAACAGTGCCCTGACGGTTATTACGAAGATCAAGATGCAAACGCTTGTTTTCCTTGCGCAGAACACTGTGACACATGTGCAGAAAAAGCAGATATGTGCTCTTCATGTGCACATAGTTACGTACTGTATAATGGATCGTGTTTAGCAACCTGTCCGTTAGGCACATTTCGAAAAGATAATTTAGGTTGCATGCAATGCCATGAATCGTGTGAATCTTGTAGTGGATCGAGTGAAACAGAGTGTGTATCATGTCGAATCGGCAATTACGCGTTCAAGGGGCGCTGTGTATCCAAATGTCCTGCCGGGAATTATGCAGACGTTCAAAAAAGAGAATGCATACCGTGAGTGTTAATTCAGCCTTACCCTTGTTTTATATCCGACCATTACCATTTTTAAACGGAGTAATTTTATGTTGTTTTAGGTGCGCCATTGGTTGTTCGATTTGCACGTATGCAGTTTGTTCTGTTTGTAAAGAGAAATGGATGATTACTAAAAGAGGTCGATGCCAACCAGATGGGAACCAGAAGTGCGACACAAGTACGTTATTTATAGTTTTGGTTAATTTTTTTAATACTTTTTGAAATATTTTAAAAATCAAACTAATATAAAAATTATTTGTAATTATTATATGTCATAAAAAGTTACTATAGTAACTAATATAAAAATGAATATTATTTTACTCGTATATTGAGATTCACTATCAATACAGATTCATATGTGTAGAAAAATAATGGGAAGTATATATTTTTATCTAATATAAAAAAAAATATTCATTTATAATATCTAGAATTCAATATATTATTATGACGTTGAAAAATATCCTCGAATAGTCAACTCTTTGTATTTGTTCTCACATTCCTTTACGTTTTGTAAGAAGAAGTATGAAATGACACACAAAGCGCTACAAAGCATTTTTACATGAGCGTGAACAGGAGTTGAAAAATGTCAATTTAACAGATACCGAAGCTTTTACGTCGCGCCATCACAATCCTTTGTTTAAAAAGTCTTTATTTACAGATGAATATTACGAGGGAGGGCGGTGTAAAAATTGTCATTCCACTTGTGAGAAATGTAGCGGACCAAATGAGTGGGACTGTTTATCTTGTTCAAGCCCGCTGTTATTGCAGGGATCGAGGTGAGGGCTCTTTATTAAGGCAGACCCTTCTATACCCGTGTCGAGAATTCGCCTAACAAAAGTTTCGTTTTAGGTGCGTTGCGGAATGCGGACAAGGGTATTATCAGACGGCTGGAAGTTGCTCCAAATGTCCTCACACATGCACGAATTGTGTGTCAAGGTTGAACTGTACGTCGTGTGCTGTGTCCTTGCGACTACAATCTGGCACATGTAGGGCTACTTGCGCCCCTGGATACTATCCCGATGAAGGGATATGTTCCAAGTGTTACTTGTCTTGTGAAACCTGCACCGGTCCTAGACGTGACCAATGTGCGTCATGTCCTGTAGACTGGAGACTAGCGGCTGGTGAATGTAGACCAGAATGTCCCCAAAACTTTTTCCCGTGGGGAGATAGCTGTAGACGGTGTCATCACTATTGCCAGGACTGCCACGGTGCTGGCCCACAAAGGTGTACGTCTTGTCCGCCCCATTTTTCATTAGAAAGCGGTCTATGCGTTGAGTGCCTTAGTTCTCAATATTATGAACCCAGAACAAGGACATGCCGTCCATGTCACGACTCCTGTCGGTCTTGCTCTGGACCTGGACCCACTAGTTGCGTAACTTGTGCTCATCCATTACGATTAGATAGGTAAGTAAACATTTAATACAAAATCACTAAAAGTACTTAATAAATTTGAGTTCCTATATTTAATATTAAAAGGGTAGTATAAAATTACAATACTATAGATACTATAAGTGTTCGCATCGATTAATTTTGTCATTAAATGAAATATTCCATTCAAGCAACACATGTGAATGAATATCAAAGGTCGTGACATTTATCTATAAAGTGGTCCCATATGAAACTCATTTTAACTTTGTCCTACAAAACTTTAATTCACCTTTGATGCCTGTTTTCGAGCCGATGGGCGTTTGTTGTAACCAAGTGGATAATTACCGATGAATACTCAATTTTGTAATAAAATTAACTTTTTACATGAAATACAATTTTCAATTACGTTAGAATTCCTTTGACTGTTTATATTTTATTCGGGCTTAGATAATAAGTGATAAATTTTCACTATATTCGTGTTACTTTTTAAAAATATATTTCATTTTATTGGCTTTCTGTATTTACAGCTAGTACTGACTATATTTATTTCTCGACAATTTTTGTGTAGAGTAAATCTCGTCTTTTTTTTGCTTTCGTAGGATTTTCGAGAAGTTCTCTCTTAGTGCCCTCTAATATCTTCAAGGTACCTAAATATAAAATATCATAAAATGCCAAATTTCAACGTCTTATAGCCTCTACAGTGTCTCTCAGTTACTCAAGCGTTTTATAGATAAAAGTATATTTAAAAAAAAAAACAATTTTAGAAATTGAAACTGAAATTCAAACCTTCCTTAGAAAGTATCTAAAAGGTGCATTATCAAAATTTAATTTGAAACTTTTACATAATACCTATAAAGCTTTACATTGCTCCCAAATTTGGTGCCTAAATGAAGTATTTTAGTTCTTACATAAATTATAATTTATACATTAATTTCCAGTATAAAACCCAGGAAAGCATTTATTTTAATGACTTTGCTGAACATTTGAAATATCCTTTATATTTATAATATTCGGTCTCACTGAATGAACGTTTAATATTTAATATAGAATAAAAAGATATCATAATTCCGTCTGCATTATCATTTTTAACATTTTATATTGTTGACATATTTTCACAGTTTCAGATATTATTCGCTTTGAAGCGCAAATTAAAAATTCTTTTGCATTAACGTGGAAATGTTAGATGAAGTTTTTGCTACAGGTTTTTTTTTCATTCCAGAGTGAATCATAAATGCCTGCCATGTTGTACAGAGAGCATGGTAACTTTTTATTTAAGTACGAACCAGACAAGTGATTGTTGTCACTGTGATAAGGATATGGGTAAGATTTTATGATTTGTATTCTATATTTGTTTACAATATACTGTTTTGTTGGTCTTTATTTGATTTTTTTTGAAAGTAATAATTAAGGTCAATAATGAAATTTGAGATACCTACATTTTGTCCTATTCACCTAATATTTGAAAAGGTAGGAATTAAACTAATAATTTATAGGGTCACAAATTGTGCAATCAAAATTACATACTTACATACAAACTTTTCGCGTTCTAGTTTGAAATTAAGTCAACTAAATTTCTGAAAATTGTATTTTTTACAACATCTGTACGTAAATTTGGACGAAAAGTTGAATTTAATAAGACATACTATAATGTCCTCGCAATTTGTCTACAAAAAGTCTCCATATACTTGAAAAGTGCCTGCAAATATCAAAACAATCAAATCTATAAGTTCTCATTATTATTATTTTTCTGGTAGGCAGAGGAAACCAGAGAACCTAGTGTTAAGACACTCCTTTCTCTTAAGATTTCCGTCCTCCACTTTCCGGTGAATAAAGGCATTGCGTGTTGAGTGGCAAAGCTTAACGCTGCGTTTTGCCTTGTTACTAGAGGGAGAAAATGAATGAATGAATGAAATGAGTGGGAATCGAACCCACGACAGGTCTCAAATTACTCATTATCTTTTAATTCTACAAAGAAACTTTTACACAGGCGGGTGTCTCAACGGTTCATCAGCTGGCAAGCGTCGTATTGCTGACAATATCGGTGCTCATATGACGGCCTCATTTTTTGTGAACCACGCAAAGGAGTCCAGTAATCTCGACCGTGATTTATTAGTGTTGCTGAGTGCCGGCGCGACAGTTGTGGTGATATGCGTCGTTATAGTATTGTTCAGGGTAAGTTGGTGGAAGAGTAAGTTAGTTTTAGTGGCGGATGTTTAAGTTACTTCATGTTTATCTATTTATAGTATTTTTACTGACTTTAGAATAAAGAGGTTTCAATTCAATTGTATTTTTTATGTATGTTTTTGTGTTTTTTGTACTGGGTGAACCATTTTGATGATTCTTTTTTGATATGACAGCTAATTTTTCTAATGTGGTCCCATTTAAATTTAGTTAAAATCTGGTGGATAGCTCTTGGTAATCTTATTTTTTAGTGCATTTTATTTAAAATCTTAATTATATGAGAAAAGAGTGTGTTGAATACCGGTAGCCAACAACGTTAGTTTCCGTTCTCTATTTAAGTCCCGATTTTTCTTGTTTTCGTAGAAATGTCAAGAACTTTTTCTTCACTCATGGAGCCTACATACCAAATGTCAGCCTTATATGGCCAGTAGTTTCACCTGTATATTGTCTATCACTTAGTAACGCAAACGTTTTACATATATAGATGAACGCAATGACGCTTGAACATAGAGTACATTACACGCTACTTATATCAGTTCATTAAGTGATTAGCATTAGATAACTACCTGGCAGCTCATAATTAACATAACAACAGTGTAGCTCATGGTCAGCCTAATTGATTTAAGCTGTTTGGTAATAGTGATATAATAACATAGTGTGATGGAATTAGTGGCAAAATTATGCTTTCTTGTAATAGATGGGTCCCGCACCATAGCAGGGTAGGCAGAGTGAACCTACGAACCTAGTGTTAAGACACTCCGTTCTATTAAGATTCGTTCCTCATTTTCCGTTGAATGAACGGTACTTTGTTTGTTACCAGAGCGAGGAAATTAAAATTTACATTTACAAGCTTCACGCTGTATCCCGCATATAGCAGGGTAGGCAGTGGGAACCTGAGAACCTAGTGTTAAGACACTCCGCTCCGCACTTTCCGCCGAATTGAGGCATTGCATGCTGTGTGGCGGAACTCAACGCAGCGCTTTGCCTTGTTACAAAACCGAGGAAATGAAAGATTCCATTTTCTGGAGTGGGAATCGAACCCACAACCTGTCGCGTTACAGTCGTACGCTTGTTCCTCTGCACCACGACAGGCGTTTTCTATTGTATGCATATACGTGAATATAAAAAAAGTGCTATATTACCTGATTTATCCTATTGTACAATATTTTATTCAACACATTCGAGCATTTCATTCAACAAATTCTTTATTTCCAGCTAAAAACAAAAAGGCGGAAGCACCTAACTCCATTCCCCAGAACTATTTATTCGCAGTTAACATCAATTGACGAAGATTATACATCGGTGAGTTTATCTCGCACCACACTGAGAGTAAAACCGAATGAAAACCGTACTTCTACAGTATCTGAACCAACATAGCAATTTAAACCTTAAGTCAATACATTTAGTATTAATTTACACTGCAGACTGATATGTAGATGTCTATAGGTTTTATTGTGTATATAAAATAACGATTTCGAAAGGCCATAATTATTTTTGAACTGTTGGTTAAATGACCAATTGTTAGATATTTTGCTTAATAAAAAAAAAATTGTATGTAAAAATAGCTAATTGCTTCTTTTATTTATAACAATATTATACAGTTTTAGCCAATATTTGTTTTGATTTTGAAATATGGATGACTGGGTACTTAGAAATGTTGAAGAATTAAAAAAAATGATAAGTCTATCTTAGGGATGTCATTGTATATTTTTTTGCTTGATTACAAATAATTATTCGATCTCTTAAAACTCTTGCGTTACTTAATGGCTGACAAACCACACCCACACCTGCAACTACTGGTCATAGAAAGGTGAAATTTGGCATATACACTCCTTGGGGAGTGTTAAAATAGAATTCCTACAAAAACGAAAAGAATGGAGTTTTAGACTTCATAGTGGCCTATAGAATAAGAATAGAAGCTAATATGTTATCAATGAGTTTATTGAAAGGCCATTACATAGTTATTTTACTAATTGCTTGACAGTTGACTAGTATTTGTGGACAGTGATCTTATGTTATACACTGGAAGTGCATTGTCAGTATAAACATTTTTTGTACGTATTATTTCATAACTTAGAAACTCTAGAATACTTATATTATACTAATTTATTAATAATGATTATTTTATAATAATGATTACTTAATGAATTATATTCATTAAATATTAATTTTAATGATGAAAATGATTATTATTTATTTTAAACAGCTAAGTAACAGTCATCCTGTACAACGTCAATTTATTATATTATATGATAATATGTAATTAAACATAATTCAATATAATTACTTGAATGAAACAGTGCTGATATTAAAAAGTGTAATTTATGAAATATTTCATTATCTTTTTAATTATGTTCCGACTTGAACATAAAAGGGATGTAAAAAGCTAATATTTTCACGGAGGCCGCGCGAAATTACGCTTTGAAACGTGTACCAAAGATTACTTTTATGATTATTTTTTTATAATCTTAATATTATTTATGATCTCACTTGTGTGTAGGCTTAAAATTTATTTTAATTAAAAAAAATAAGTAGTGTCCAGAATTTGAAAGCAGAGAACCTAGTGTTAAGACACTCCGTTTTCTGTTCGTCAGAAATCGAGATATTGCTTATTTCGAGACGGAAATCAACGCCGTGTGTTGTCTCTTGTATTTTTAATTTTTAGTTTATGTATCTAAGTTTATTTGTAAAATTATTCTAATTTATATAAATAATATAATTTTAAATAATTATATACAGTATTACCAGTTATGTGACATATAAAAGCATTATTACATTATGTATGTACCTATATTGGGAAAATGTTGTACTCAAATTACAAATATTGATATATATCAGCTTAGAATGGAATTGTCACTCATTTTTAAAAGAACAGTTAAATAATATCTGATATAATATTTTGGGCTTACACGGCGTTGAGTTCCACTGTAACAAGCCCAAAACATAAGACAAAGCGCAGCGTTGAGTTACACCATTCAATTCTTTATTTTTTGCCGGAAATCAACACATTTCTTGTAGAGTGACGAAATTTTACGTCACGTTTTGTCTTTCCGGAGCAGGAAAATGATAATAATGTATTTTTCTAAGCAGGGAATCGAACTCACAACCAATTTGGTCAGACAGATATCGTCCCACTGAGTTATAATGGTCTCGATATTAAAAAAAAATAAGCCTTGAAATTATATCAATATTTGTGGTTACACATAAATTTGTCCCGCGGTGTATATAGAACAAATAATTTAGTTGGCATTCTGTACATATGTAAATAATTACAATGTAAATATATTGATGGTTTTTATGACGAGCATATGTTTGTTTTATTTCACTCGAAACGCAATAATCAATTTGTTTTAATATATTTTATGATGTTTACTTTTACACTTTGGTATAAACCAAACATACTATAAAGTGATACTTAAAATCTATAATATTTGACCACAACCACAACTCTACCACGTTAATTTCAATTTCATATTTATAAAAGATTAGCTTTTCGCCCGCGGCTTCGCCCGCGTGGAATTCGGTTATATCGCGTGACATGGTAAGAAGTAGACTCTAGTCTTTCCCAAGGTCTAGACTATTTATCAAAGATGGTTAAGTGGTTTAGGTGTGAAAGTTGTTGTTGTGTTGTTTGACAATAAGGAACTTCCATACAAACTTTCATCCTCTATTTCCACCCCTTTTACTATTTTTTTCGCAATAAAAAGCATCCTATATCCTTTCCCAAGTTCAGTTATATCTTCATACCGAATTTTATCAAAATCGGTTCAGTGGTTCAGCCGTGAAAACGTAACAGACAGACAGACAGACAGACAGACAGAGTTACTTTCGCATTTATAATATTGGTAAGGATGTTTATTGAAAATGTAAAGCTTTTCAATTTAAAGTATGATTTTAACAAAAAAAGAAAACCGACGTCAAATGAAATGGCACTAAAAAGTACCATTATTATAAATAGCTCAAAAACTACTTTGCAGATCTTAACTAAGATTAAATCAACACTTAGAAGCAATAGCTATCATATAAAAAAATATTCATCAAAATTGCAGTCATGCATTTTTGGAGGTCGGTTATAAATTACCTTTACATTTCCCTCTCTTTTTCTTGTTATCCTGGTCATCGCAAGTAGATTAAGTTCATGCTATGAAAGTATTTTATTTGACATCAGATCCCGACGCACGTTTCAACCAAATTTTCAAGAAAATTTGGTAGAAAAAAGTTTCAAAATATTTACAGTTAAAAGTAATTGTACCTATAATCACTATATACAGACTAAAGCTACTGTCCAAAAGTGTCAACTTACATAATTTTTTAATAACAGATTCTTAAAGACAACGTAGTGTCAAGTCACTCCGTTCTCCACTCTCCACCCTAAATTCAGATATTGACAGATTTCAAAACCTCAATTTATCTTATCAGAACGAAAAATTAATAAATACATAAATCCATATCACAACATGGAACACTCAAAAAACATTCAGTTTCTAGCAAAAACACAAAACAAAGCAAACTCCAAAGATTGGACATTACATTATAAACAACGTCGAGTTTTGACAGGTGAGTCCTCGAACCGAACTAAACAAATGTAGGGGGATGATAAATGAAGAACCTCCTGAGACCCAAGTTATGGTGACAGATGGCTGAACGTAAACACTTGAGTACTTATCTAATATATATTTATTATTCGTGATTATTAATTGTATTGTTATTCATCTTTAATATTATGCCTAAATATATAATAATATATTATTAAGAAAATTATATTGAAAATTGAAATTGAATTCTATTGAAACGCCTGTAAACAACTGCGACTGTAAACGTGTCAGGTTGTGGGTTCGATTCCCACTCCAGGAAATGTAAAATCTAGTATTTTCATTTCTTGGGTTTGGTAACAATGCAAAGCGCGGCGTTGAGTTCCGCCACTCAGCACGCAATGCCTCAATTCGGCGGAAAGTGGGGAACGGAATTGTTGTTCGAGAACGGAGTGTCTTATCACTAGGTTCTCGGGTTCCCTCTGCCCACTCTGCTATATGCGGGATACGGCGTGAAGTTAAAAAAAAATCTAAAAAATTAAAAATTAAATCTTATGACAAGCGCAGATCATAGAACAGGGTTAGCTTTAACACGAATTATAAATATTAGTAGCGTAATTTAACAAAAACAGAAAACTTAATTCAAATATAGCTCAAAAACTACTCGTCGGATTTCCGACGCTATATTTACAGCAGAGTAGGCAAAGAGAACCTAACCTGTTAAGGCACTCCGTTTTACGCCGATGAGAAATTGGATATTGAATTGAGAGAGGTAGGGTCGGTTGACCTTCGAAAACACAGTATCAATGATACTGGAGGAAGGTCACGTAAAAAGCATGATGACCCCCCGGAGGGCATGCATGAAGAGGTTAATGACTGTGGACGAGGTGAAAGAGGTATGGAGGGATCGAAGCGTTTGGCGCTCCGTTCTCTCTGACTACCCCGCTAGGGATAAAGCATGAAGTTAGGTAGGTAGGTAGGTAGAAATTGCATGTTGCGTGCAAAATTAACCGGTGCGCACTATCTTAACAGACTTCAAAAAAAGAGGTTCTCGACTCGACAGTATTTTTTTATGTGTGTTACCGCATTACTTTTTACTGGGTGAAACAATTTTGATGACTCTTTTTTATATAATTTAGTTAAATTTTTTTTTTACTTCACGCTGTATCCCGCATATAGCAGGGTAGGCAGAGGGAACCTGAGAACCTAGTGTTAAGACACTCCATTCTCTTTCAACAATTCCGTTCCCCACTTTCCGCCGAATTGAGGCATTGCGTGATGAGTAGCGGAACTCAACGCCACGCTTTGCTTTGTTACCAAACCCAAGAAATACTAAATTAAGAAAAACTAAATTTTACATTTCCTGGAGTGGAGATCGAACCCACAACCTGACGCATTTACAGTAGCACGCTTGTGCCTCTGCGCCACGACAGGCGTCATAGTTAAAATCTGAAGAGCAGATTTTAGTAATTCGCAAAAAAACTATTTTTAGTATATATTAATTGAAATCGGTTATTGTTTTGTTAAAATTTTAATATATACTAAACATACAGTCAAACATTCCATCCATCCATATCTATACATATTTATCATTATGTAAACAATTCTTTCCACATTCACCTTACATAATTTCCTACATCGAAGCATGAAATTACCGTAAATAAAATATTTTAGTGATGATATCGACCGACATCCATAGCCCATTCTCTTAACGACTAGAGTCACGTGCATAATTTACGTATAATCGATAAATCGTTTAGTCAAAGCAAGTAGTTTCATAATAGCTTATACATTATAGCTTATAGCTACATGATAGGGCACTTAGCTTATGTATGGCTTTAAATGGTTACATACATTCTAGATTTAACTTTGAGGTTAGGTAACTTTTGATTGACATGTTTTAATTAGCTTGACCTGTATATATGTAAATCTCTTCACGATTTTTCCAAATAGAACTCAGAGAAAACATAGAGTCAAGACACTCCATTACCCAATATCCACTTAAATTCCAGACATTATTAGGTAGTGGCGGATATCAACATCGCGATTTTTTGCCAGAGCTAAGAAATGAAAATAATTTAAATATAATAAATTCGCAGTGGCAATCTACTCACAACCTGTCGTGTTTGCAGTTAGATAGTCTTATTTAACAAAAAAATAATCATCTCACTAGCTTTCATACAAAAAAATAATCATCAAATCTGATTCATCGAGTAAAGGATCATACAATAACATACATAAAAAATACAACATGCATACATAGCTTAACGCTGTATCCCGTATAAAGCTGGGTAGGCAGACGTAACCTAGTATTAAGACACCCCGTTCCGCACTTGCCACCGCCGAATTGAGGAATTGCGTGCTGAGTGGCGCAACTCAACGCCGCGGTTTGCCTTGTTACCAAACCCAGAAAATGAAACATTCCATTTCCTGGAGTGGGAATCGAACCCACAACCTATCGCGGCTTACAGTCGCAGGCTTGTGCCTCTACGGCGTAGACAGGTAAAAATACAATCTAATTGATATCCTCTTTCTTTTATGAAATTGGTTAAAAAGCGCTCATAGGGACAAAAAGATATTGACTTCCTCACAAATTCCTTACCCCATAATGGTACGAGCTACAAACGATATGTGAAACTAAAAGAAAAGAAAGCTAAAAGACATGCCTTATGTTTACAATAGAGATTGTATTTCATACGTGAATACGCCTCCATACGCCTCCTGTACAGTGGTATGACGTTTAATATTCATTACTGGGTATAATAATATGCCGCAGCACTTAAAAATGAGGGCATTAGCGACGCGACAATAAAAACAGATTACTGCCGCTCCTGACAATAATTTGTATCTCATGATACACACGGACTTAGAAAATACATAACCTAGGCACTATATAATTGATAATCTGAAAAGACATTGTATACAGACTATGTAACTAGTTTGGAGTCAAAATTAATTTTTTTTAGCTTCACCTGTATCCTACTTATAGCAGGGTAGGAAGAGGGAACCTGAGAACCTAGTGTTAAGACACTTCTTTCTCAAGGCAAAGACTTAAGGCATTGCTTGCTAAGTGGCGGAACTAAATGCCGCGCTTTGCCTTGTTCCAAGTCCCAGAAATGAAAATATTGCATATTATTTAAAAATTGTATATATTATTTATACTTGATGAAAATAATTAATAAATTCGTTCTATTCTTTACACGTTTCTATATAATTTTTCTTTTAATCAAAGTTTGTGAGTAGCATTTTAAAAAAATATTAAAATATTAGTGATAGAATCGATCCCGCGTAGGATTCGAACCCACAACCACTGTCATTTATAATACCCGTTGTGCTACGATGGCTTCCACGTAGTTGTAGTATTATTATTATAAAACTTTTATTCACTAAAACATTGTCATGTCTCTAGAAGCAATATCTCCAATTATTTCTTGAAGCAACGTGGAAAACAGAAAAGTTAAAAAGAACGGAGTGCTTTAAGACTAGGTTCTCTGGTTCCCTCTGTCCATCCTGATATGTGCGGGATACAGCATTAAACCTATAAAAAGTCTTAAAAGAAATATACTTTTTATAATATTTTTTTTTTTTTTTTTATTGATAACGGACGGCAAACGAGCAGAAGGACCACCTGATGGTAAGTGGTTACCTTCGCCCATAGACATCTACAACACCAGAGATGTTGTAAATGCGTTGCCAACCTAGAGGATACTGATGGAAGGGGGGACAATGTAGTAGTCCACTATCAGAACCACCACATTTTGGGGAAAGGATGGGTGGGAAAGGGGAAAATCTGGCTTACATGCCATCGAACCGGAACACATCATTAGATATTTGGCGGTTCGCCTTTGACATGATAGTGGTCGCGAGCC
>JAKGSA010000873.1:136991-159480 GCA_033558755.1 Philaethria dido
TTAGATATTTGGCGGTTCGCCTTTGACATGATAGTGGTCGCGAGCCAGTCGGAGGACGAACCTCCTACCACCTAAAGAATTACTTAAAGATCAACAATAAATTTCCCATATATAGCAAGAAAGTCATTTACCATTTATAGTTAGCATTTTAGCTTTAAATTTATTATTTATACTAGCCGTGAGTATCCCTAACACTCGAGATAAACACTGTCGCATCCGAAAATACATCTTCTGGAAAGGAACAAACGCTGTGGAGAAAATAAGCCTGTATTTCCTTTGCTTTCCGATGAATGGAGCATATTATGGAGTTACATTTTGCGCGAATGTGACATTCTGGTGCATTTTGTTACTTACTTTGGTAAATAGCTTCACATCGGGCAAAGATAAATCTGAATTAATATTATTTTTTAATAACATAATTTTATTAGTGGGGATCTGTCTCTAAGTATGATTGGTCTTAGGTTCGATTCCTATATAGTGTCTCGAATTCGGGTGGAAAACGGAATGTCTTGACACTAGATTCTCTCTGGTTAGGTTATTTTTATACATTTTAAATGAAACTATCTCAAGAGGATGAATCACCTATATTTTGGTATTCGTAAATATATTTTAGAAAATCCGATGCTTCTAGCATTTTAAAGTAGTCCATGGTCTCAGATTTTCGTGTACCAAAATATATTAGTCCGGTTAAAATAATTATAATTAAAACTAATTACTAAAATTTAATATTTACTTATATGTATATTTTACAGTAACATACATAGTAATAGTATATACATACTAAGAGTATCTAGTGTCCAAACACTCTGTTCTCCACTCTCCGCAAGAAATTGATACACTGTGTGATTGATAGTTATTCAAAGAATTAAAACCTACTACATTTGCGTGCAAGGGGCGGCGCTCGAAATATTTCCAACTGCGCCACATCGCCTCCATGTTATTATAGTGATTTATGATGTATATTAATGACATGACTTTAAAAGCTATATACAAGCACAATCATTTTTTCCATTATAATTTTTCAGAATCGTAAAAATGTTACATTCGTAAAATATATATATATATATATATATATATATCCTGTTTTATTTTTTTTTAACTTCACGCTGTATTCCTCATATAGCAGGGTAGGCAGAGGGAACCTGAGAACCTAGTGTTAAGACACTCCGTTCTCTTACAACAATTCCGTTCCCCACTTTCCGCCGAATGGAGGCATTGCGTGCTGAGTGGCTGAACTCAACGCCGCGCGTTGCCTTGTTACCAAACCCAGAAAATGAAAATACTAACATTTCCTGGAGTGGGAATCGAACCCACAACCTATCGCGTTTACAGTCGCACGCTTGTGCCTCTGCGCCACGACAGGCGTTATATGGTAAGGTATATAAGGTAAATATATATTACGTTCGTAATTAGGAAAGTGGGTGTAGTGTTGATGAAGGTCGGTGTTAGTAAAAATGTCTACTGACGGTTAATATGTCCTTGTATTTCAACACCACTTTTTTTTTAACGTACATGCAACAAAGATTACATATATCGTAAAATATAAGACGAAACACACGATCACAACAATGTACATGAATATAACGAACGAACAGAAAGATAAATGACGATCACAATAATGGATAATTTAAGAGAACAAAGGGATAACAGCGAGCGCAGTCGAGAAGCGAGTAACGACTAGTTTTTTATAATTGTTACAAACAAAAATATTAAAATGTCAACGTAACTACACCTGCCGGTCTTGTCCACGTTCGTCATTATAATATAAAATTATAAATTAAAGTTCCCTACATGGGTAACGAAAGTCTCTCAAGAACGGAGTGTCTTAACACTAGGTTCTCAGGTTCCCTCTGCCTACTATGCTATGTACGGAATACAGCGTGAAGCTAAAAGAAATATTACTTAAGACGCATTGTTAAACGCAAATAGGTGAATAAGTTCACTTGCAGATTTAAAATACATTACATATATCACTATATGAAGTATTAATCAAACGATATAATATTTTTTACATACATACATACATAGCTTCACGCTATATACGCTATATATACCAGGGTAAGAACTTAGTGTTAAGACACTCCGTTCTCCACTTTTCACCTAATTGAGGCATTGTGTGCTGAGTTGCGGAACTCAACGCCGCGATTTGCCTTGTTACCAAACCCAGGGAATGAAAAATTCCATTTCCTGGAGCGGGAGCCGAACTCACAACCTGCCGCGTTTACAGTCGCACGCTTGTGCCTCTGCGCCCTGACAGGCGATAATATTATCTTTATAGTAAGAAGTTAACATAAAATTCCCCTACATGTAAGGAATAATTCCCTTATGTATCAAATTTAAACACATTCATAAAATACAACAAAAACCTTTGAAAAAACAAATCCTCTTAACATTATAATGCCATAATAGACTGAAGAGTATTTAGTTACTAAATGAGTGCCTACTTTTTACTAAAATTAGGACTATTGAAATGAATTGAAAGAAATTTAATTAATATTTTGACAAAAAAATATAACCAACATCAAGGAAATTATTACGAATAACTCATAACCTATTCGTCAGATCTTAACAAAATTTTAATGGGACCACATTAGAAGCAATAGGCTATTTTATAATTATATACTTTTTTTTACCTTCACGCTGTATCCCGTCAGAGGGAACCGGAGAACCTAGTGTTAAGACACTCCGTTCCCCACTTTCCACCAAGTTGAGGCATTGCGTGGTGAGTGGTGGAACTCAACGCTGCGCTTTGCCTTGTTACCAAACCCAGGTAATGAAAATACTAAACTTTTACATTGTCTGGAGTGGAAATCGAATCCACAACCTGTCGAGTTTATAATAATGTATCAATTAATATGAAAATAAAATTGATTACCTCCTTCTTTTTAAACTCGGTTAAAAATAAATTCTCCTAAAACTTTACTGCCACAATACATTCAAGAGTATTTACGTACTAAATTAGTACCAACATTTTACCAAAATTAGGACCAGAATTGAAACAAAATAAAACAATCTGACTGACTTAGCATTTTAATTCAAGCCGAGGTTAAACACATAACCTTTCGATAAGCCAGTTAAAGGCGGCCCTCATCAATCTTCATGAGAAAATTCTAATGTTTATTTCATATTGTGTTTGTATGTAAAGGCAATTTGAAAAACAAAATTGTACAAATGAATCTCGGAGATTTATTCTGAGCGAACAAATAAAACACGGTATTTCGTCCCTTTTTTATTATTTAAAATACAGCTTTGTAGCTACATAGGTACTTACATGTGTATGAGAAAAATAGCTTCACGCTTTATCCTTTATAGCAGGGTTGTTTTAGAGACGGAACAAAACGCGGAGTTAAGGCGTTTTGTCTTACAAAAGCGGGGAAATTAAAATAATTTTGATATAATTTTTACCCCAAACAAACAAACAAACAAACAAATATTCTTTATTGCACAAACAAACAAACAAATAACATAGAAGTACTCGTAGTAATAGCGTACAATAAGGCGGCCTTATCGCTTAAAGCGATACCAATTGGGAATCGAACCCATATCCAATCGAGTTTACTAGACGCTATCCCGCTACGGCGCGATTTTTTTTCTGTTGGTCGTACATACAACCCTCATCAGTCTAATCTAATAATCCAAAGAATATTATTTGGCTTAGCACAATTCCTAGATTTTGTAGGGTAGAAAGAAAGAGAAGAAACTAGTAGCATTTCATGGATTCAACGTGCGTTACAGAGAGAGGAGTTTTGAGTGTTACTGGGACGATTCAAGTGAATTTAAGGGGCCCTCTCTAATCAACTTTGAAAAGCTCACCAACGCTGCCTTCGAAATATGTGATAAAAAGAACTGATAAAATAGTTATAAGTACGCCGGCATCTTAGATTAAAGAGAGATTTGTTATACGTCTCGCGCCTGTACATGCGAACGGATGTCGATTCGACTCCCACACGGTGGAATCAATATATTTAAATTATTTTCATTTCCCCGCTCTTGTAAAGCAAAGCGCGTTGCATAGTTCCGCCACTCTTTTATGTTGTCTGTCTATTATGGCCTCAAAGGAAATAAATAAATCTATATGTATAAATACGTGAAGCAAAATCTTTGCAACCCTTTTTATGAAAATTACGCGGACAAAAGCATGAAATTATATAGAGAAGAAGTGCAGAATGCTAATATTTTTTTAAATAATTCATAAAAAAGTATATTAAATTAATAAAATAAATGCTAGACACACTACCATGGCTTGACAACCATGTTTATACAAAGTGACATATACACACATTATTTAAGACAACGCGTTGTTAACGCGTCAACGAAGACACTAGTCACAAATAAATTTATCTTTTATACTACTACCAAAATTAAAGAATAAATAAACAATATGTTTAAAATTAGGACTAATTTCATGAACATGTCTGCGCAGAGCGGGTAATGCCGCGCTGTTTGTGTACGGTCTAAGCGCCGACTTCCGCACCGACAGCCATTTGTCAAAACTTTGCGTTAGTTCTTTGTTTTCAAATGGAAATGTTTAATCAAAAAATTTGCTTGAAATCTCTATTTATTTGAAAACAAGTAAATTGTTTGTAAAATCATTTGTGAAAGCCTGATAGGCCAACATCGTTTCTATATTAAGAATTAAGAAAAGATGTTCAGATGTGTTCAAGGATAATATACTGGAGGCCTGTCGTAGCGCAGAGGCGCAAGCGTGTGACTGTAAATGCGATTGGCTACGGGTTTGAATCCGACTCCACGAAATGAAAATATTAAATAATACTAGTTTTTTTCGTTTCTTTACAAGGTTGGTAACAACAGCGCAAAGCGTGGCGTTGAGTTCCGCCAATCAGCACGCAATGCCTCAATACGGCGGAAAGTGCGGAACGGAAATGTCAAAAGAAAACGGAGTATCTTAACACTAGATTCTCTGGTTCCCTCAACTCATTCTACTCTCTGCTGTGTACGGGATACATTGTGAAGCTGAAAAAAAAATGCTGTTATGCTTACTTGGGAAGTTTATGAACTGCCCAGGAATCGAGCTCAGTTGGAAATTAGTAAGCTAGTTCTAGGTGTTTCTGAGAGAGGACTTCATAGTCATATGTCAGTGATATAAAAAAATGTAGGGGATGATTTACGAAACAAAGAAATAAAAATCGGAAGAAAGTGGGGAACGGAAATGTTAAAAGTGAAAGAAGTGTTTAAAGCTAGGTTCTCTGGTTCCCTCTGCCTACCTGCTATGCGCGAAATACAGTTTGAAGGTAAAAAAAAGGAAAAAAAAGAAAGACTAGCATCGATAATGTTAAAGTTATATTAATATATCCTTACAAAATATATATATTTCTTGTGAATAAAATATAAATCTTCTTTAGTGGTTCATGAATTAATGATTTACGTCTTTTATGTATGCCACACATTATTGACGATTCGAGACAATTAAAGTTAGAATTTCTTATGAACAATTGAAATAAAGAACTGATTTCAAGACATATAGTTATGTTTTTTGTTTTACGCTTTTTCCCTGCTTGGAACATATAATGACTATATTTACAAATATAGGCAAATACAAATAGGTAGAAAATAATCGTGATTTTTTATATATATTAGGCTAGAAAAATCTAGAAATAAGTCACTCCATCTTTTCTTTCTGCCCAATTACAACTTTTACTTGAAAAGTGACATCAAAAGCTAGTCAAAAATATAAATACAAGTAGCATAGCAACCACAACCATAGCTTCAATTAATTTCATTTCGTAACCTTTACAAAATTGTAACAATTCATTTAATTCAAGCGAGCCTAAGCTAACAATTTTTATTACTTTCTTACAAAATTTAAATGATCAGCCTTTCTGGGAAGCATTGTTGAAAGACCTTTATTTGAACCTTACAAAAGTAGAATGTCAGAAATATAAGAAGAAACTTGTTATATATCTTGGTGACAAATATTCGGGCTGTCCAATAAATACAGAATCCCCCACATTGTTTCTAGATGCCCTCCATAAATCATTTTTATGTTAGTAATTAATAAAAAATTCTAACGACAATGCGGCCGTCGGTTATTACTTTGATATCTACGATCTCGACTATTTGCTGATGTTAATATTTCTTTTATTTCATTTATAGAAGCAATATTAAATATAGTGTAATCTATGTAATATATAATACTTATTGATTTTAGCAGATATCTCTTAGTTTCCATAATATAGATTTTTTTTATGTGTTTTCGCTATTACGTCACGTAAAAAGCATGAGGACTCCCCGGGCATGCATGAAGAGGTTAATGACTGTGGACGAGGCGAAAGAGGTATGCAGGGACCGTAGCGTTTGGCGCTCCGTTCTCTCTGACTACCCCGCTAGGGATAAGCGTGAAGTTAAGTGAAGTGTTTTCGCTATTATGCAGCAAAGGTAGAGAGCACAGTAGAATCATACCTGACTGTAAAAGTCGGTTGTGGGTTCGATTCCTCTTCGAAGTAATGATTATATTTAATTTATTTCTACATCGCCGCTCTTTTAAGAGAATGTGCAGCGTTGAATTCCGTCACTCGACACGCAATGCACGAATTCGAAATATTTCCTTTGTTAAACCTTAATAATTGAAATTGATCGAAGAACCTAATAACAAAAATTTCGTTAAAATGTTAAAATATATTATTTTCATCTACATTTTTAAAAAGATTTTTAAAATGATTCATCAGTTCAGTTTAGTTTTTTAATTATGGCGCTTCGAATGTGCCAGTTGAGCACAAATCACTTGGCCAATGTCACTTTGTATGGAAAACACAAAGGAAGGATTGATGGGTTAAAAAAGAGGTAAATTTACAAAGAAAAATTGCGTGTTTAAAAAGATCCAGTAGCGCTAGATTCATAAGTTAGCGAAAAATGCATCACTCTAATAAAGAAGTATGTTTCTTTTTTTCATATAATATTATTCTGATTCACTACGGGCACGTGATTTGTAACTTTTGGCAGCTTTTACTATATTTTCATATCACTTAACTAAGCTTAGGAAATAGACAAAACAAATTCTAAAGAGAGTCCAAGATATAGGATATATTAACATATTAGTGTAACTTAAAAAAAAAACAATGTTTTTTTTTTTTAACTTCACGCTGTATCCCGCATATAGCGGGGTAACCAGAGAACCTAGTGTAAAGACACTGGTTTAAGACACGAAACAATGGTTTTTAAATATGATAAAAAAAATATATAACAATAAATACAGCCAATACAAAGTGCCCACTTGAACATAAACAAACAAGTCAAAGTTAGTTCGATGGATAGTGGATTTAAATCCGGAGGGCCAGTGGCTTGGAAAATTGAGAAGTGGATTAGGCAAATCACTTTTCATTCCATCCCGTACCCGACGAAGTTTGCCCTTTTAAATTTTATTATCTTAAAGTGTGTTCGCATTGTGAGATAACGTCAAAAATGACGTGACACGTCAAATTTGATTTTTTTTATTTTTTTTTCTTTAGTTATTGGCGAAACGATTTATGCTCAATTAAATAATAGAACTGAACTACCTCAGTCTTACCCATCCAGAGAAAAAGTAGTGTTAAGATATTCTGTTCTACCCAGCTTAAACGTTTCGTGAACAATACTTCAAACATTTTAAAAATAAATTCATTTCTTTAACGTTTTTTTTTTAATAAATAAGATTATAAGCTACAACAACAACCTATAAATAACTAACTACAAATAAAATTTATTATATATTAAAAATTTTATAACTGTTGTTTGCTGCTTAACATAGCAGAATAGTCAGAAAGACGCTAGTGTTAAGCCACTCCATTCTCCACTATCCATCCGTATTCGACTAAGTGACAAAATGAATTAGAATAAATAATAACACCTGTCGTGGCGCAGTCACAAGTGTGCGATTGTAAACATGGTTCGATTCCCACTCCAGAAAAATTTTCAATTCCTGGGTTTGGTAACAAGGCAAAGCGCGGCCTTGAGTTTCGCCACTCAGCATGCAATGCCTCAATTCGGCGGAACGTGGGGAACGGAGTGTCTTAACACTAGGTTCCCTCTACCTAACCTGCTATATTTTAACATATTTAACATTTTACGAAAAACGCGGACATTTCCCAGTATCGTTTGAAGATTATGGTCCCTTTTAGAGCGGACCTAGATTGGCGTCTGTTAATATTTTTAGAGCAAACAAACTGTTTCCTATCATTTCGGCTTTGAAAACTTTAAATTTCAATTCCAGTTCGCTGGATAAAGAGATTTTATATATTTTTTGAATATATGAAAAATTTACGGTTTCTCGAGATTTCTATAAAAGTTTAAGTAATTAAGTTTTTTAATAAATATTGGTTTTGTTAAAAAACGTAAATAATAATAATAAGATAATAAATGTTAATCTAAATTTCAAAGAAGTGAAGATTTTAATATTTTTCTTAAGAATTTAATAAATATTCGTAGATACTAATCTACGAAAAAGAGTTCTTTTTTTATAGATAATTTTATATTATGTAATATTCAAAATTTTAACAAAAAAACGACTTCATACTATAAAATGCGCTTAAAATTATATTGGTATGAATAACTGAAAAACTGCTCGACAGATTTTAACTAATCAAAAAAATATCAAAATGGATTCACCTAGTAAAAATATATGTGATAATACACAAAAAAACTACAGTCAAATCGCGAACCTTCTTTTTTAATGTCGGTTCGAAATGGTTTTCATTGACATCAAGCGGCAACAACTTTGACGCCTACAAAAGAGTTTATCCGTCAAAACTCACAATTTCTATTTTGGAACTTTGAACAAATTGGGTGGTACTTCCGTTCGGTTCGGAATTTTCTTTTTAATGAACACAATTTAAATTGTTACTGGCTCTAGCGGTAATCTCGAGATAGAACCTGATGAATCTGTATTTTTCATCAAAAATTTAGTAATTCGTGGAAGTTAATAAAGCTTTATAGCTGTAAGGGTTTTTAAAATTTTTACTTCGAGTATCATTCGCTTTATTACTAGTTGGATCCCGCGACTTCGATTGCTCGGACGGTAGAGCCTAGAATTTATATTTTCCGTTTTCGTAGAAATTTCGATAATTCTCTCTTGGTGCTGAGGTTCCCTATGCCTACCCCGTTATATGCGGGATACAACGTGAAGCTCTCTTAGTGTTCTCCTGCGCCCCCATTAAGCCTACACGTCAAATTCGAACTTCTAATATCTAGTAGATCTGAATGTACGTTTTTTGTAGGTCACTTAGTAACGAATAAATTTATATTTTTTATGCAGATAATGGTAAAAATAACTTGTAATAGCGTATAAGAATTTCGACGTAGCTAAAGAACGCATGGCTTAGCAGTCAAAGCGCTTGGACGGTTTCCAAGAGGCGCGGGTTCGAGTCCTGCTGCGTTCAAATTTTTATACATTTTCTAAAAATATTTAGCAATTAATCCTATAAAATATTAAAAAAAAGATATTTAGCAACTGTACGTCAAAGGCGTACAAGACGTCATATTACGCTCAACATTATTTAATAAGGTTAGACTCCAACCCGAGCTGTCAATAACCGTTTCACTACTGTCACGCACGAAGATTGGACACCTCAAGTCAATTTATCATACCTTGACGTGAGGCTCATTACACGACTGTACCCTTTACGAATTCGTTTCGTGATACATTGAATGGGAATATTAGATGGAAATGGTATATTTTTATTTATTAAATATACATAATATTTAATGCTTTTAATAGTTCCATGCTTTTTTACTTACTAGTGTCCCCGTTCACGTGTTAACAACGCGTTGTCTTTAGTAATGTATATTTCACTTTGTATAAACATAGATGTCAAACTATGGTAGTGTGTGTAATATTTATTCTAATAATTTAATATTCTTTTTAGGCATTATTTAAAAAAATATTAGCATTCTGCACTCCTTCTCTATATAAATTAGCCAATTTTCATGCTCCTACGTCCATAATTTTGTAAAAAGGGATCTATAGTTTTTGCTTCACGTATTTATATATAGATATCGGAGTAGTTAAATAGAACCTAGTGGCAAGACACTTCATTCTCCAGTTTCTGACCTAAGTCGAAATATTGTATATAGGGAAGCAGAACACAACACCGCGCTTTGCCCTACCATATATTTAGGTAAACGTTTAAATATACATATATTTTACCCCACAAGGCTCATTTTTTGTGTATATATTATAGACAAAAAAAAAAAAAAAAGAAAAAAAAATAGCTCCGCTGAGTTTCTTGCGCCGGTTCTTCTCAGGTCTGAGGCATTAAATTTAGTGAACCGGTGGTAAATTATTTGACGTTCAAAAAATGAAGCTTGTAACTTCTTATTTTGAATAAAATTATTTGACTTTGACTTTGACTTTGACATGAATCGAATGTCTTATTTATAGGATGAATACATTTATTCATATTAAAAGTCTTCGACTCTGTATCACTAAAACTTTCTAGCAAATTTAACAATTTTATGTACAAAAAATATGATTACAAATAAAATTTAAACCAATAAATGTCGTGAGTTTTATTTTCAATTTAACAACTCACGCTTCATAATATGGTATCATAGTACATATGTTATATATATGTATGTAGTTTTATAGATATTTAGTGTAATTGGGAATCGCCTGATTGTACATAAGGCTGTTCCTGATGTTATTGTTGATGTGACGATTGGGTTCGATTCCCGAATTGGGGGACAGCGTACTTATAAAATATTTAGGTTTCAGTGTCAGAATTTTAAAAATGTCGAAATATGTTTTGCGAGCAAACATAATAAATAGAAAGTGGAGAACGGAGGATGATACATTATAATGTTTTCTCTACTTCGTGCATTAAAGAATAATTTAAGTCATGCGTGCGACTGTAAATGCGACAGGTTGTGGGTTCGATTCCCATTCCAGGAAATGCAAATGTTTAGTACTTACATTTCCTGAGTTTTATAACAAGGCAAAGAGCGGCGTTGAGTTCCGCCATTCAGCACGCAATGCCTCAATTCAGCGGAAAGTGGGGAACGGAGTGTCTTAACACTAGGTTCCCTCTGCCTACCCTGCTATATGCGGGATACAGCGTGAAGCAAAAAAAACTTCAGATTTACAACAATAAAGAATAATAATTATGATTTTTATTAAATTGTACCAAAATATTGTCTGAAAATATTTTTAAATAAATCTATATTATTTTCTAAAAGAAATACTGTCATTTTTATTCAGTTTATTTTTCTAAGGCCTAATATATGGAGGCCACCGTCACAAAAATGGCGACTCAACAAAAAATGTATGGATATATGTATGAAATGCGAAACGATATTTGACCCTTGTCAAAGAAGAGCGGTTCATGTTATTTGTGGATAAATAGAAAATTTTCAATAGATATTATTTTAATATTTCTTAGAATTAATTATTTTATAAATTTTAGCGTTGAGTTCCGCCACTCAGAACGCAATACCTCAATTCGGCGGAAAGTGGGGAACGGAGTGTTTTCTCTGCCTACCCTGTTATTTGCGGGATACAGCGTGAAGCTACGTATGTATGTTATATCGTATAAGATGTTGTGATACTATAAGCTTCTTTTCATAAAAAAAATGCATAGTCATGATACAATAGTTTCACGCTTTCCCCTAATCGAGAGAGAGAGAACTTAGTGTCTAGATACTCCGTCTTTACTTTTCTACCAAAATGGAGACATTGTATATTAAGTCAGAAGTCGACGTCGAGCTTGTGTTACTGAAGTAGGGAAATGATTTTTTTTTAACTTCACGCTGTATCCCGCATATAGCGGGGTAGGCAGAAGAAACCAGAGAACCTAGTTTTAATACACTCCGTTCACTTTCAACATTTCCGTCCTCTACTTTCCGCCAACTTGAGGCATTGAAAATTATTTATTAATGATAAAAATTCCTCCAAATGGGGATTGAACCTACAATCAGTTCAAGAAGGTATAACTACTGTACAACTACAGCCTACAATGTTTCATATCTGATAAAACTTCAGGCAAATAAAATATTTTTTTTTTTTTTTTTGGATAAGGGAGGGAAAACACGAGCAGAAGGACCTGATGGTAAGTGGATACCTTCGCCCATGAACATCTACAACACCAGAGATGTTGTAGATGCGTTGCCAACCTAGAGGATACAGATGGAAGAGGAGGACATTGTAGTATTCCGTTTTCGGAACCACCACATTTTGGGGAAAGGATGGGTGGGAATGGGAAAACCAGGCTTACATGCCATCGAACCGGAACACATCATAAGATATTTGGCGGTTCGTCTTTGACATGATAGTGTTCGCGAGCCAGACGGAGGACGAACCTCCTACCACCAAACATAATAAATGAAAATTCGTAAAAAAGAATTCAAACTCCATTATCGCGAACCAAAAGTATAATCAAATACAATTTCGTTAATAAAAAGCTAGACTAACTAGTTGTGGCATAATAAAACACTCGTAAAAGTAAATTGCTGTTATGATACAAAAAAACCATAGAGGCG
This sequence comes from Philaethria dido, assembly GCA_033558755.1. Taxonomy (NCBI): domain Eukaryota; kingdom Metazoa; phylum Arthropoda; class Insecta; order Lepidoptera; family Nymphalidae; genus Philaethria; species Philaethria dido. Next base: position 149,457 of record JAKGSA010000873.1, read on the forward strand.
CGTGGGTAGTGTCTGTTTAAACGCGATGATAGTAAGTTTGATTCTCATTTGAGGACTTTTTTTAACTTCACGCTGTATTCCGCACGTAGCAGGGTAGGCAGAAGGAACTTTAGTGTTAAGACACTCTGTTTTCGTATGATCCGTTCCTTATATTCCACCGAATTGAGTCATTGCATGCTGAAGTCGACGTCGCACTTTGCCTTGTTACCAGAGCGTAAAAAATATTAAATTTATATAAGTTTTGCTTGCAAAATAAATAAATATTTAAAACAATATTGAAAATTTTCATTCTCTGGAGTGGGAATCGAAACCACAGCCAGTCGCGTCTGCAATCACTCGCTTGTGTCTGCAAACTGACTTCATGAACTTATAAAAAACAAAGAAAAAAATCGTTAAAAAGCTGTTTTTACTAGTTCTGGCATAAACTTTACTTTCACACACGTAAAACTAAATTGTCCTCATACAAAAAAATAATAATAGCGTGTGCGGCAACAATGAACGCGGTCAAAGGTCATACACATTTGGAATAGTAATAAAGATATTAGTGGTGACGCTTGGGTTAGTGAAAACGACGCTGTATATTCCTATACAGCTAAATTTGATATCATTATGGTTATCATAATAAAACAGTTTTATGTGGCTTTGTTCGGGGAATTGAAAAAATGTTGTGATTTAATATGATTTTCCTTATTTTCATGGTCTATATAACAAACATTTCTGGAGATCACCATTTTAAGGTGAATAAGAATTATGAACTTACCAACGAACTGACTGGAATAGGTTTATAGTAAATTTGTACGCGGTAGAGGAAGGTGTGGGAGGTATAACAGCGAATTCTCTCTGTAACCTAATGAAAGATATCAGCGTATCTGTGCCGCAATAACGCACATTATCACTCAGTAACGATGAGAAATAGTATTGTTTTTGAAATACCTACTTATATCTAATAAAATCGACTTATATTTTGTTGTAAGATAGCTTAGCACTAAAATTTGTTTTGTAAGTGTATATATGTAGTAAAAATAAGAGAGCGTAGTCCCTCGTTAAACTATTGTACAGGTTTGACGGAATAAATGTAAAATATTATTTTTTTATACGGTGAAAAATGATTAAAATGTCACAATTATTATCATTTCTAGCATGCATTAGTAGGATCTTTTTAAATTGGCTTAATTAAAGGGGCTTCTTAAACCTACACTTGGGTCGTCACAGGCACTCTCCAAACTTCTCTCTCTGCAACGCGATGGGCACGGTGAATCCATAGCTATTGCTAAAGAGTTTCTTCTCTCACTAAGTTAAAGATTTCAGGGACTTGTAGAGTGGCTGAACTCAACTCCATTCCTTGAACCATACTGAAGAAAAGAAAATAATTAGCATATAATCGTGAATTCGCATAGGAATTGAATCCACAACTTTCGTGATAATTTTAACGTATATTTTAATTGGCTTATTAATTATTTTAATACCAAAAAAAAAAACAAACTATATGAATTATTAATATGAAATCGAGAAAGAGCTTTCAAAGCTTAAATAAAACAATGCAAGTTATTTATAATGACTGTGTTCTAGGAAGGCACCAAAACAAACCTAACTTATTCGGATTTATATTAGCTTATGTTCTGAATACGATAATCCTTTTATATACAAAATTTTCTTATGAAGCTATTACAATAATGGCATTGTTCGTAAATTGAAATGGTAGATATAATTTGATTAAAAATAAAGTCTATTTTTATTCTGTGCTATCTCTCTTTGAAATTGATGCTTTTTTATCTATTTTTTTTATTATAGGTAAACATAGGTATTAAGGAGCAATCGTGGCGCAATTGGATAACGTTAGATTGTTAATATGATGACATGATTCCCATCGAGAGGAATGTTTATATTTAATTTGTAGGCTAAGACAAAACAACTCGATATTTTTTAGATTCAAAGGTAATTTTAAGGAAATTTTAAATAATAAATATATAAATCTATTAAATAACGCTTGTCGTGGCGCAGAGGCAAAAGCGACTGTAAACGCGACAGGTTGTGGGTTCGATTCCCACTCCAGGAAATGTAAAATTTAGTATTTTCATTTCTTGGGTTTGTTAACAAGGCAAAGCGCGGAGTTGAGTTTTGCCACTCAACACGCAATGCCTCAATTCGGCGGAAAGTCGGGAACGTAATTGTTGAAAGAGAATGGAGTGTCTTAACACTAGGTTTTCTGGTTCCCTTTGTCTACCCTGCTATATGCGGGTTACAGCGTGAAGTTAAAAAACAAATAAATAAAATAAAAAAAGCCATTAGATCCTCAAAATATGTATATCGTCCCTATGATATTTGAATAATCACATTTATTCCTTATATTTTTTAGTTTAACATGTCAATATTCGTATACCAGTTCAGTTCAAGTGTGTGTGTACTTCTATCTTCTATCTTCATACATATCAGTATTTTTGTACTCAAAAAGTTTAAGTCGACCGCATGCTGCCTTCCTATATATGTCACGCAAATGTTATGATATTCGGGACGGTGTAACCTAAATCTCTATGTACAATGCGTGACATTTTCACGTTTTTAATATATTATGAACTATATCAATATCTTTTTACACGAATGATGAATGAATGTTTGTTACTATTTCATACAGAAGTTATTGCACAGATTTAAATAACTTTGCAGTAACGTGCGACTGTAAGCGCGACAGGTTGTGGGTTCAATTCCCACTCCAGGAAAGGGAATTTTTCAATTTCTGGTCTTAGTAACAAGGCAAAGCACTGCGTTGAGTTCCGCCACTCAGCACGCAATTCCTCAATTCGGCGGAAAGTGGGGAACGGAGTGTCTTAACACTAGGTTTTCTTTGCCTACCATGCTCTTTGCGTAATACAGCATGAAGCTATGTACATAACAAATAACAAATAAGTTACAATTTATAAATATTTATAAGTATATAAGTCATATTTCCTCAAATGAAATACTAATGTTATTAATTAGCACAAACAAATGTTTTAATGGCAATTAGTTGAAGATTTATTTATATTTACTAAAAGGGCTTAGAGAGTTCAATTAGAGTAAAATATTTGTAACCAGAGTGAGGAAATATTTATATTTTAAATATGATTCAAGCGGATTTGAATCAATAATCATTGTGAAACAGACAAGATCCAACAGTAACTAAAGTTTCTTTCTGTAGTTTCACGCTTTTCCCACATAGCACAGTAGTACTTACTAGACCCTAATCTAAATACACATATATAATAAAAATATTGGTTTTCACTACTTATTCTCCATTTACACTATACTAGTGTCCTCGTTGACGCGTTAATTACGCGTCCTAGGATGTCACTTTATATAAACATGGATGTGAAACCATGGTAGTGTGTGTAACATTTATTTTATTAACTTAACATATTTTTTAATTATTATTTTAAAGAAATAGTATTATTCTGCACTTCTTCGCTATATAAACTAAGTGTGCCAAGTTTCATGCTCCTCCGTCCGCGTAATTTTCGTAAAAAGGGGTCCTAAGTTTTTGCACCACATATTAATATATACTCGTAGATGTATGCCAAGTTTCTTAATCCATCTGCATAATTTTCATAAAAAGTTTTTCCTTCATGTATTAATGATAACACATATTAAAATAAAGAACAAAGTTTTATTCCTTCGAACAATAGTAAAATATGTCCATCTAAACCACTTTAAACGAAAAGAATTCCGTTTCGTCAAGAGCTAAATCCTTTGATATTCCGATTCGTACGATCCATCGTTCTATCTTAATTGAAATCGTAAAGCTATACACCTTTTTACGTTTCCCCGTTTTACATTTTCTTGGGAATTTTTATTATTTGAACAAATTATATAGGGAAATTGATCTGGTAGTAGAAATTATTGTAGGAAAATTAAAAATTTACTTATAGAAAATTCACCGTGAACATAATGTCAAGATTCTCCGTTCTCCTTTCTGCCCGAATTCAAGACATTGTATTATTAGCTTGGTCTCCCACAAACTTATACGCGGTACTTATGTATTCGGAACGGGGAACGGAGTGTCTTAACACTAAATTCTCAGGTTCCCTCTGCCTACCCTGCTATATGCGGAATACAGCATGAAGCTAAAAAAAAAATTTTTTTTTAACTTCACGCTGTATCCCGCATATAGCAGGGTAGGCAGAGGGAACCAGAGAACCTAGTGTTGAGACACTCCGTTCTTTTGCAACAATTCCGTTCCCTACTTTCCGCCAAATTGAGGCATTGCGTGTTGATTGGCGGAACTCAACGCCGCGCTTTGCCTTGTTACCAAACCCAGGAAATGAAAAGACTAACATTTCCTGGAGTGGGAATCGAACCCACAACCTGTCGCGTTTACAGTCGCACGCTTGTGCCTCTGCGCCACGACAGGCGTTAGACGACAAAAAAAAACTTACGTACTCAAAATACTAATTACTAACACTGAGCACTAAATACAGCACACTACCACTGAAAATTGACTATGATAAACTATACCCTCTAAATCAGTGGCTTTTATAATACTTCGGCGATCTTACTCTTGCTAGGTCATTTTCCATCTACATTACAATAGTTATAATTCCCATCAAAACAAATACTAAATTACTAAAAATGCTAACAGTATATCAAGTGGCGAAACTCAACGCAGTGCATTGTCTTACCAGAGCCATTGCCCCGAGTGGGAATCGAATCCACAACCAATCGCGTTTACAATCCCACCAAATAACTAAGTAAATATTCTTTAAGTTTCAAAAATAAATATTCTTATGTATTTATCTTAGCGCATTAGCCCATTTTTAATTGTATTTCTAAATCATTTTAATTTCTTTTTTTTATTATTTTTTTACTTCACTTCTTCACGCTGTATCCGGCATATAGCAGGCTAGGCAGAGGAAACCTGAGAACTAAGTGCTAAGACACTCCGTTCCACTCTTTCCGCCGAATTGAGACATCGCCTGCTGAGTGGCGGAACTTAACGCTACGCTTTGCCTAGTTACCAAACCCAGGAAATGAAAATATTAAACTTTTACATTTCCTGGAGTGGGAATCGAACCTGCACGCTTATGCCTCTGCGCCACGACAGGCGTAAATCTGATTATCTTAAATAAATCTATAACACTAGTAGAAATAAATAAGCAATCGTTAACGTCATCAAAGGTTATTCGTCAATCAAGTTATTAATTCGTGAAGTCGTGAATCTCTCAGCATTCCCGTCAGCAGTCAAATGACCTGTTTTGTTTTATATCGCGTCGTTATTCTCAATGGACTCTATTGTCCGGACAAAGGACGGAGTCAAATTGGAAAGGATTATTCATTTCTTGTATCCAAAGGCTTTTAAAGTTACGAATCTTTGTCTGATGATGCTTAATAAATTTTGTTTTATGTTGGATGGAGGGGGAAGTCAGTTTATGTATCTTATATTTTTGTTAAGGCGTGGACTATGAGGATAGTGTCAGACTGTCAAAGTGAATGTGTTTTTCGACGCACATTTGAGGAAAAACAAAATATTTATATTAGGGTGGCGTTGAGTACTGCAATTAAACACGCAACTGTCCATTTGTCCATTTCGGATGAAAAGCAAAGAACTTAATCTTGACATAAAATTTACCTTTATTACTTTGCTATACGGGGAAAACCTTGCATCGCTAAAACAATACATACATTTTTTTTTAAATCAGTTACTTCTTTTACAAAATAATTTATTCTTAAAATATGTAAGCAAATAAAATATACATTTGTAATTATCTTCATCATTGCATTCTATATTCATGTTAAAAATGGCAGTGTTTAGTTACAAGAAGAAAAGAGACTTTGTAAATTTACTCTATTTAAATTGCCACTGTTTAATCTAAGCCCCAGCCGACGCGTAAACAACGCGTTGCCTTAGCAATGTGTATGTCATTTTGTACAAAAGCTTATATCAGACACATGACTGTGTATTTATTTTATTATTTTCATATATTTCTGGTAGATTATTATAAAAAATATTTACTTTCTACATTTGTTTTCTAAGTACACACTAAATGTATACCAATTTTCATTCTTCAGCCAGCCGTCCACATATTTTTTGTAAAAAGGGATCCAAAGCTTTCCTTCACATATTAATATAATCATAGAAGAGAAACAATTTTTTAAATATATACTTTTTCCATCTTTGACATAAAATAATTAAAATTTTAACAAAAGAAAAACTGACTTCAGATAAAATACACTAAAATACAATATTATTATGAATAATTCAAAAACTATACGTCAGATCTTAACTAAATTTAAGGAGAACCACATCAAAGTCAAAGTCAAAGTCAAGTCAAAGTCAAAATATCTTTATTCCATAAAAATGCTTAACATTTACTTGGACATGTCATAAAAGTAGAAAAAAAAAAATGCAAAACAAAATAACCAAAAAAATATGCAATTTTGACTTGAAAAAAGCCCGTTCAAATGGTTGAGCTCATGAGAAGATACAGGCAAAGAAACTCATGGCCACTCTTTTTAATTGCCAGTATTTGTTACAAATTACAATTAACAATTTTAAGTTAGAAATAGAGCAACTCATTTCCAAACATCTTTATCGTGAACATAATCTTTAACAGAGTAATATGCTTTTTGGCAGAGCTTGTACATCAGAAATACAAGCTATAATATAAGAAAAAAATAATCAAAAATCAAACTCACCCAGTAAGAAGTTATAGAGGAAAAAATTAACTCAAATTGAGAACCTTCCTTCAAAATCAATGAAACTATACATACTTAACTTCCACACAAACAACCAATGCAGAAAATAATTAAAATTTCATTACACTTGTACCAAAAAGCAACTGTATTGTATCATTCAATTCAAACTTAATCTGTTTTGTTGGAATCATGACTCGAATATCGACGGAATACCGAACAAAGAGCGCCGAATTTTTGAGGCCCCAACCTTTAGACGTTGATTAATGAGTGAGGTCTGGATAAGCTTTAAAAGTAAAGCCGCCTGTCAGATATTACGATGTTCTAAATTAGAAAGCTCAGAATCTTATTCTTCTTTCGAGTGCAAATGATTTATAAATATATTGTCATACATTTTTAGTAGATTTTCAAAAAGACGGAAGAAGAGAAGATTGTCATATATACATACATACATAAACTGTCAACACAGGTTGTGGGTTCGATGTAAAATTAAGTATTTTCATTTCTTGGGCTTGGTAACAAGGCAAAGCGCGGCGTTGAGTTCCGCCACTCAATACGCAATGCCTCAAATTGGCGGAAAGTGGGGAACGGAAATGTTATAAGAGAAAGAAGGGTCTTTACACTAGGTTCTCTGGTTCCCTGTGCCTACCCCGCTATATGTGGGATACAGCGTAAAGTTAAAAAAAAAATACATACATACATACATAGCTTCACGATGTATCCCGCATATAGCAGGGTAGGCAGAGAGAATCTAGTCTTAAGACACTCCATTCCCCACTTTTCGCCGAATTGAGGCATTGCGTACTGAGTGGCGGATTCGACGCCGCTCAAGATTGTCAATTCGAAAATATTTTTTTATGTGTGTTACTTTACGTATATATAAATGTGGGTTAACTTTTTATTGGGTGAACTAATATTAATGATTCTTTTTTTATATAATAGCTAGTGCATCGATGTGGTTCCATTTAAATTTCATTAAGATCTGACACCTAGCTTTAAATTTATTCGTAGTAATTTTACTTTTTAGGGATTTGTCAAAGTTGGTTTTCTTTGTTGCTAAATTTTAATTGTTGAATTTATATTCGTATTTAACTTATGTCGACATGACGATAAATATCGGGTAGTATTATTTTGAGGTTCTTATGGCTCAGTGGGAAAGCTTCTGACTGCACCGCTCTAATAAGATAAAAGGCTACACTGAGTTCCGCCGTTCAATAAACAATGTCTCAAATTCGACCGAAAAGCAGTGTACGGAGTGTCTAAAAACTAAGTTCTCTTTGACTACCCTGCTTATGCATTGTTTTTTTTTTTTTATGGATAACTGATGGCAAACGAGCAGAAGGACCACCTGATGGTAAGTGGTTACCTTCGCCCATGAACATCTACAACACTAGAGGCGTTGTAGATGCGTTGCCAGCCTAGAGGATACAGATGGAAGGGGAGGACAATGTAGTATTCCGTTCTCGGAACCACCACATTTTGGGGAAAGGATGGGTGGGAATGGGAAAACCTGGCTTACATGCCATCGAACCGGAACACATCATAAGATATTTGGCGGTTCGTCTTTGACATGATAGTGGTCGCGAGCCAGACGGAGGACGAACCTCCTACCACCAAACAAAATGTTGCACGCATTTGTTTCCAAGTGAAGAATAATAATCATACATCACACAATCTCATATACATACACTGAAACACAACATATAACAAAAAAATTAATGTATATCTTAAGCCACACTTTATTTTTAACGGAGTAGATATTTGAGATATTAATCCTTTAAATACTTCTATAATGAAGGCCTACACCAAATTAATGTGATAGGTATGTGGCAAAATTAGAATTTCCATAAAATTGACTTAAAAGTTTCACGTTCACTTTTTCAAAGGGATGATAAACGGCTTTATCTGTTAAATATTGTTAAAATAGAGGCCCAAGCATAATTAGATTATAAGAAACTGAATATAATTTCTTCCTTCGCAATAATAATTTGAATTTTAATAAGAAAATATTAACAAATTGAGGCTATCCTAGCGCTGTGGGACTGTAAAGACGTTTGGTGTAGGTTCGATTCCAAAGCATAAAACAAAGCGCGGCGTAGTCTTTGACCACTTAAGACGCTATATGTTGTATTCAAACTGAAAGCGACAAACACAGTGTCTAGACACTAGTTTCTCTCCGAGTTGTTTTGCTTATACATAAACGGAATTCACGTGTATTTCATACATGCCATTGTGACATAAGAATGCTTCAGCATTCTTAAAATAGCCTATCTGTAACATTTTTTATATAAATTTTAAATAATGTTTGACTTTCTGACTATTCTATGCTATGTGTGTAAAAGGGTTAAACAACTCAAACAACAACAACAAAACAGGGTAGTCAGAGAGAACGGAGCGCCAAACGCTACGGTTCCTGCATACCTCTTTCGCCTCGTCCACATTCATTAACCTCTTCATGCATGCCCTCCGGGGGGTCCTCATGCTTTTTACAAACAAAATACAATATAAATATAATTTATACAACATATTTATCAAATTTTGAGTGTATTTATTTCATTTCATATCGGTATTATTTTTAGTTATATAGAAATATTAACAGTATACGTCTTTTAATCTCTCTTTTATCATTCAATCCTCCTTCGTATGTTCTCCATACAACGTGATATTGGCAAAGTGATTTGTCAATATCACGTTGTATGGAGACTGTGCTCAACTGGCACGTTCGAAGCACCGTAATTAGAGAATGAGTTCAGTTGGGTTTTTGTCAGTACAGTTCAGTACAGTACAGTGCTAACTAAAATAGATTTAAAGACATCTACTTTAAATTTATCATTATATTCTTAAAGAACCCTTTCATTTTCCTACTTAGAGAAACAAAAGGCTAAACAACAATGGATGAACGGCCATTGTACGGACATCTTGTTCTGAAACCTCAACTGGGCCATTACCGACAAAATTTCGTCTTAAACAAACTGCTGGCTTCTTTATTAAACTCGATTTCTTATTTTTATGGCATCGAGATTAAGGATTTTAATGAACTTTTATGTTTTTCATAAAATTAAAGAATATAATTTAACAAAAAAAGTATAACATTTTTTAATATATCATAAAAATATTTTTTTTTGGTGGTAGGAGGTTCGTCCTCCGTCTGGCTCGCGACCACTATCATGTCAAAGACGAACCGCCAGATATCTTATGATGTGTTCCGGTTCGATGGCATGTAAGCCAGGTTTTCCCCTATCCCACCCATCCTTTCCCTAAAATGTAGTGGTTCCGATAGCGGACTACTACATTGTCCTCCCCTTCCATTTGTATCCTCTAGGTTGGCAACGCATCTACAACACCAGAGGCGTTGTAGATG
>JAKGSA010000873.1:159581-200287 GCA_033558755.1 Philaethria dido
TCCCACCCATCCTTTCCCTAAAATGTAGTGGTTCCGATAGCGGACTACTACATTGTCCTCCCCTTCCATTTGTATCCTCTAGGTTGGCAACGCATCTACAACGCCTCTGGTGTTGTAGATGTTCATGGGCGAAGGTAACCACTTACCATCAGGTGGTCCTTCTGCTCGTTTGCCATCAGTTATCCATAAAAAAATAAAAATAATTTACATTGATTTTTGCAAAGTATGGTTTGAACTTCTTCAGTACACTTTTTTATATTTTATATTACTTCCAATACGAATAACCGCTTAAGTGAACTTATCTAAGCCAAGAATTGATACAAAAAAAAATCATAAATATAAAATATATACATATATAAAAACATATAAATTCAAAATAAAATTATATTATAAAAGCATTTTAAAGTATCACGATCCTTTGCACTCCTTAGAGGGTAAGCTTACCGGCTGCACTGGGCCATCGATGCTCCCCAGCTCTTCAGACTCAATGCCACCTCCTATCCCCTGCCTTTTCACGTAACTATTTGTGAACATATTGTAAAGTACAATTTTAGTTTCACGTTCTGTTTCATACAGGGTAGGACAAAGTCTATCATAATGTTATGACATTTTCCTTTGCTCCCTTCTTTTTCGGTCGAATTTAAGACCTGGCCTGTTGAGTGGCGAAATTCAAAGCCGCGTTTTGCCTTGTTACCAAACCCAGGAATTGAAAAAAATCATTGTCGTACGACTGTAAACGCGACAGGTTGTGGGTTCAATTCACAGCAGGGTAGACAAAGAGAATCTAATGTTAAGACATTTTATTCTGTTTTCGGTCGAAATTGAGACATGACGTATTGATTGGCGAAACTCAAAGCCGCGCTTTGCCTTACCAGAGCATAGAAATGAAGATGTTTTAAATGAAATTATTTCTCTGAGTCAAAGTGAACTTTTTTTCGATTGTTTAGTATGCTGTTAGCCCTATTGGGCTCTACAGCGTCACCGGGAAGGAAGTAAATTCACGACCACTCGAGTTTATAGTCATACACTGACCAACATCGCGACAATAACTATAATATACAGGGAGTGAACATTAAATGACTTAAATGAGTGGAAAATAGAGAGCTGAGTATCTTCTAAATTGATTGAAAGCGTGAACAGAGTGTCTTGGCACTAGTCTAACACTCACTACCCTCTTGTACCGTAGCATGATAAAACGTTTATCCCAAAGCGATAAATTGCTGTTTTTATTATAGCCAGACTCGAAAAATAAGATTTTTTAATAATATAAACAATTCTTTGAACTGGAATTGAACCTGTTACCTACAAGATACGTCCATTGCTTTGAAAAAGTGTCACCAACTAACGTTTATAATTTAAATATTTCAAATAATTAATGCTCATTTTCAGTTGAAGAAATGCTCACAAATTTGTTTGGAATTTTAAAGATTAATTATACTGTAACAGCAAAATTAATATGAGCTTAGAAATCTAAGGAACGTCTTTTGGTTCAAAACAAAGAGAATAATTAATTAAAATACCAGTTAACATTATTTTAGTCAAACATGGCGTGCAAAGTTTAGAAATACGTAAAATTACATAGCACAAATAGTAAGGGAAGGTTTCATTTCATTTAGGATATAATGGAATAAACCAAATAATACTAATATATATTTATATTTATATAAAGCGCGGCGTTGAGTTCCGTCACTTAACACTCAATGGTCAAAATTCGGAAGGAAAGCGACATAGAGATTTATTCTGACTACCGTGGCGACTGTCGTGGCGCAAAGACACAAGCGTGCGACTGCAAACGCTACAGGTTGTGGGTTCTATTTCCGCTCCAGGAAATGAATTTTTTCATTTCCTGGGTTTGGTAACAAGGCAAAGCACGACGTTGAGTTCCGCCACTCAATACGCCATTGTGTATTCCTCAATTCCTCGGAGGAGGAATTGATTTATTTGCCAGATTGAGGCATTCCTCAATTCGGCGGAAAGTGTGGAACGGAGTGTCTTAATACTAGGTTCCTTCTGCCTACCCTGTTATATGCGGGATACAGCGTGAAGCTATGTATGTATGTATTATTACTATAATATTCTACAGGTATTATATATATAATAAACATCATACATAGTTAGTAAATTACCGTAACCGAGAGAAAACTTAAAATAAGATTCTTCTTCCTCTATTTTCTACCCTTTTGTAGCTATTTACTTGCTAGGTGGGGAATCCCCTGTGAAGATATGCCAAAAAGGATAATTGTATGAAGAAGGAAAAGTCCGAGAACTAAAAAAGAATTAAAAAGCATGAGGACACCCACAAGACATGTATAAAGAGATTATTGACTGTGTACGAGTCGAAATAAGTATGCAGAGATCATTGCGTTCGGCGGTCCATTCTCTTTGACCCCGCTAGAGGTGAAGTTTGAAACCAAGGAAAGAAAGAAAAGAGTCTTTAAATTAGTATATAGCATGGCACGCCCTAAAATGAAATATGACGTGTTAATTGACGGAACTCAACGCCGCTTATTGTCTTAATATAAAGAATGAAATTAATTTAAATCAAAAGTAAAAAAAAAATCGAGTTACGGTCAGATCCTTTCCCAATGCAATACTCCATATTCCCATCTATCAATTTATACGACTACGATACAGATCGTTCAAATGTCTAAATTTATTACAAGCAACAAGCTGCGTTCGGTTCCGCATAAAATAACCTCAAAAGATTACATTATAATAAACTGACCGCTGCCATAAAGATATTTGACTTTTTCCTTCAGGTTATGTATATATTGGACATAACTTATATTAGCATGTCTGGCGTAATGCCAGGACGTTGTATCATGCTTTCAAATTTTCGGTTACCAACAAGAAAAGTGGTTTTGTGGTTTGAAACATTAAAATTTCTATAATGTTTAATTTATGCTTTATGTAGTCTCCATGTCGAATGTTTTTTTTACTGAATGAAGAGAAAGATTTTTTTAGTATAGATAGAAAAAAAATTGGAAATTTCCAGTCCTTATTATTCGATTAAACAAAAAAAATATTACGTAGTGTTAAATGGTCTACGCTACACTGTCTAAGTGTAAACGCAAGTGATTTTGGGTTCAATTTCTACTGGAAGAAATGATAATTTTTTTTTTCCACCCTGGTAAGTTAAACCGCGGTGTTGAGATCCGCCTGTGACATAACCTCTCGAATTCAGATTAAAGGCAGGCAATGGAATGTTATGACATTAGATTTTCTCTGACTACCCTCCTATTTGGAAAAAGTGTAGAACATCATAACTTATCCATAACTTCTTCATTTATATATAAAAAATTCCCTGATTGGAAATCGAACTCATAACCATTATTCATTGATATCTTAACAGCAACAAAATGCGAAAACGACGAAATTTGTATCTACATAAACGAAAATTTAGGGAGTAAAGTAGAGAACGGAAACTTGACTCTACGAGTACTTGCTATATAAAAAAAATATTGAAGATGTAAAAATGTACATATAGTATTTTTTTAGCTTCACGTTGTATTCCACACAAAGCAAGGCATAGCAGAGTGAACCAGAGAACCTAGTGTTAAGACACTCCGTTCTCTCCTTAACATTTGATCTCCACTTTCCGCCGAATTGAGTCATTGCGTGTATTACAAAAATATATAATGTAATAATTAATCCATTCTTCGTCGGTTTAAATAAAAAATGTACCAGACATGCAAATATCAAGTGGCTTTAAAATTTAAATATTTAAGATGACCTGATGTCAATGAACTCGGTTTACCAGTGTCCAGTACTTTTGTGTGTGCCGCCATATTGTATTCCGTAGTATATCTACTTCTTTTGTTAAAGTATATGATTTCAAGCTTAAATTTTTGATATTAAGGACTACTGTATGATATTATTAAAACAATTCTATTCTTATCTATGAGGCTATTGTAGCGTAATGATATAGCAGCTTACTTTAACTAAATGGGGTGTGAGTTCGATTCCCTCCTCCTAAATATTTAAATAATTTTCATTGCCCAGCACTGGTAAGTCAAAGCGAAGTGTTGACGCTACTCACGACACAATGTCCTGAACTCGGACAGAAACTTAAAAATTGACTGTCTTAACGTCAGATTCTCTTTGACTTGGCTCTGCTACGTAGTTATCATGTAGCAATTATTTTTTTTCTTGTAAATTATTTACATCAAGTTTTTGAAGACAGTTTTTTGAGATGGAATCGAGATTGATACTTACCAGTAGGATATGATTTTATGTATAGGAATTACTTTATAATAAATATGTTCATAATTACATTATTTTATTGTTTCAGTTTCGGAATTAAAATGGAATATTTTGACACTAAATTCTCCCTGATGACTCTGATATGTAGATAAAAGCGCTTTCAATCCTTTAAACAGATTTTTCTACAGATTCTGGTAAAAAAATATTAAAATATATATTTTTATCAAAAATAGGCCAAGGTAACCCTTTATCTAGCAAAAATAAGCTAAAATGCCACAAGTTAGATTAAACAAGTTTTCAAAGTCGTGGCCGTTAGATGTTCTACGTAATTTCCCTGCGAGTACTTTTCGTTTTAGGGAGGAGCATTCTCGGAAATAGAATTTGAATTTTTTCCTCAAAATTTTGCATGAAGCCAACGTGGCATGTTACTTTGTTTCTTATTGCATCAGAGTTTGGGAGTTCAAAAATATTATGTAATGATCAGTCTCTGTGTTCGCTCTGATTATAACTAGAATTCTTTTTTAACTTCACGCTGTAACCCGCATAATAGCGAATAGGCAGAGGGAATCTGAGAACCTATTGTTAAGACACTCCGTTCTCTTACAACTATTCCGTTTCCCACTTTCCGCCAAATTGAGACATTGCGTGTTGAGTTGGGTATGATACTTGAACTTAGGTGTGATATATTTTACAATGTAAAATTTTACTATAAGTAATATATTAAAAAACGCAGTTATCAATATTTTTATTACTACCTTCATTTTCCTGCTTTTGATATTCTTGCATACTACCATGGTCTCTAACTTTTTATATCATCGATTATTTTATTATATATTCATGTAATCTTTCTCTTTCAATTAATATGAAAGTAAATATATATATATATATATATATATATATATATATATATATATATATATATATATATATATATATATATATATATATATATTAAATTATAAAAGGTTTTGCTAATATCTTGAGTGACGATGTCTGCATTGACTATAGTGAAAGTAAAATCCTTGTTCTTAAAACAATCAAAATTTTAACAAAAGGACACCAAATTCAAATTTCACTAAAAGTAAAATCCCACAACGAGCAGTTTATGAGTTATTACGAATAGCTCATAAACTGCTCGTTGACCCCAGATGGGGTGTATGAGACCACATTAAAAGCAATAGCTATAAAAGATATAAAAAAACATCATCGAAACTGCTTCACGCAGTAAAAATTTATGCAGTAACACACAACAAATATAGTAAAATTAGGAACATTCTCTTTTTTTGAAAGTCAGTTAAAAAAGGAAGCACAGTGAATCAATACTTCATAGATTTTATATCAAAATAAACTTTTTAAAAAAAGAGGCAGAGGCACAAGTGTGCGACTGTAAACGCGTCAGGTAGTGGGTTCAATTCCCACTGCAGGAAATGTAAAATTTAGTATTTTCATTTCTTGGGCTTGGTAACAAGGCAAAGCCGTTCCGCCACCGCCACACGCACACAACACGCAATGCCTCAATTTGGCGGAAAGTGGGGAACGGAAATGTTGAAAGAGAATGGAGTGTTTTACACAAGGTTCTAAGGTTCCCTCTGCCTACCCCGCTATATGCGGTATACAACGTGAAGTTAAAAAAAAAAGAACACCTTTACACTTCCAACAAATGCTAAATCATAGTTAAAAATTCAAAAAAACAAAAAAGCTACTATTTGAATGAAGCTTAATCTACAAAAACTAACTTTAGGGTAACATTTTATAGGTCCATATAAAAGTTTTACTCATTTTATTGGTTGATAGACGCGAGTTCTACATAACCCAATCAACGTTATCCGGTTCGAATAAATCGTGAAAAAAACTTTCGGCTAACAATATTTACCCCATACATGTACCTCATTTCACTGTAAACCATTGGTCAGCCGCACTCATGGGAAATCTTGGTACTGTTGACTCAATAGATTTTTTTGCTTCCCCGCCCTTTTGTACAAACAATACAAAATTCTGAAGGAAAATTTTCATGTGAAACTTCATAGTGTATCTTTGTTTTGAGAGATGTTATTGTGGCACCTTTGTGACGTGTCTGATAATATGTAACCATCATGAGGTTATGAATTCGCATCACTACACCACAAGGAATATTTACTATTTATTGTACTTGGATGCGTGGCACTCCAGTACTGTGCGGTTTCGAAGGAATTTCCTTCCACGTGCCACTGAACTGTGGAATGGCCTACCTGCGGCAGTTTTTCCAGGTCGATACGAAATGGGTACCTTCAAAAAGCGCGCCTACTCCCACCTCAAAGGCCGGCAACGCACCTGTAGCTCCTCTGGTGTTACAGGGGGCCGTGGGCGGCGGGGATCACTTACCATCAGGTGACCCGAACGCTCGTTTGCCTTGTCCTTTCCATAAAAAAAAAAAAAAAAAAAAAAAAAAATTTCCCGCCTATAAAATAAAACGTGTAGTTAAGTACATTAAAGTCACACTAAAGTTACAATATTATTAAAGTAGACGGAAGGTGGCAATGTATATTAGTGAAGAAATTGAGCAAAAGCTTCCTTGAAATCCATGGAGTCACTGGGTGGGTGTTGGCCCATAGGGTTGCAGAGATAGTACTTGGGACTTTTGACCCAGAGCGGGTTTTAGGGGCCACTTAAAATGAGCATTAGTGATTACTTCCTCTGTATGTGGACATCGTTATCAAAATAAAAATAGCAACATTATAATAAATTAAATTAAATATAGTGGAGTAATTTATAACTATTTCCTCCTTTTTCATAAAGATATCTTAAATTCACTTTATCCTTTCAATAAATATTTGAAATTCAGATAACGAATTTGAAATTCAAAAAAAATTGAATACATACACATACATAGCTTCACGCTGTATCCCGCATATAGCAGGGTAGGCAGATGGAGGCTAGTGTTAAGACACTACGTTCCCCACTTTCCGCCGAATTGAGGCATTGTGTACTGAGTAGCGAAACTCAACGCTGCGCTTTGCCTTGTTACTTTGTACTACTTGTTTGTGGGAATCGAACCCACAACCTGTTGCATTTACAGTCGTTAGTGCCTCTGCGCCACAATAGGTGAAAAAATTGAAGTCATAATTTTGAATTGATCGATGAGCTTAGAGCTTATATATATATATATATATATATATATATATATATATATATAAATAAAAAGAAGCAACTCGAGTAACAAACCAAACAAACCAAAGTTTTATGTAAAGCTTACAACAAGGCAGGAAACATGAAACAATAGCATTTAAGAAATTGAAACTATATTTCGAGAATCAGAACTGTATAAAATGATGACATAATTTTCTTTGTTTCGCTTTGTCGAATTACTGTCCTAATTTCTTTGGATGTTTATGACGAAATATAAACCTTAATGTCACAAATAAATTAAATGTTTCACGATTTCGATTACAATATTACTTTTTACTAGAAACACTTTTGCTTTCAAAGTCAAAGTCAAAGTCAAAGTCTTTTGTTTGTGAATCAACCCCTTTTTAACCGTATTCAAAAAAAAGGAAGAAATACTTCTTGGTTTGACTTTTTTTTATGTGTGTTATAACTTTTACAGGGCTAAAAAAAATTTATGAATCCTTTTTTCTATGGTACCTGTACTAGATAGCTTCTAATGGGATCACCTATTTAAAGTTGACTTAGGATCTGACGAATAGTTTTTGAGTTTTTCGTAATATTTTTACATTTTATGTCAATTTACTTTTTTTGTAAAAAACTATATTATATATATTTTAAATAGTGTATACGCATAGGTGTTTGGTCTGCTTTTTATTAACGAAAAAATGCCATTCATAGTGTAGACGTCCCATTCCATCACTCAACATATCTATAACATTGTAATTAGAAACAGAAAGTGGAAAAACGAATCGTAGATTAAGTAGTCCTTCCGTATCATTCATTTATTATACGTGGTGTAGAAGAAGCGAGAAGATATTTTTAGTGTATAAGATTTTTTTAGAAAATTCCTGATTTTTCTGCATAGTAATGTAGTCTGAGAGGAGTTAGGCTTAAGTTTGCTCTGCACTTTCCACCGAAATTGAAACATTGCGTGTTGAAAGACGGATCATAATACTAGTCTTTCTCACCTATTCTGTAAAACGCAGGAAATATTTTAAAATGCCAAAGGCAATCGTGATGCAGTTTCACAGCGGTACTGTAATCACGGTTGGTTACTAGTTCAATCCCCACTCGGGGAAATGAATCGTATATTTAAATTGACTTTCGCCACTTAACACGCAATGTTTAGAATAGAATTCAGAGAACGGAGTGTTACAACACTTTCTACTCTATTCTTCTTTATCTACAAGAAAAAGAAAAATAAACCCAACTATTAAAAAATATATCAAAACATTACTAAAAAAACATAAAACAATCCATCCAAACACAGCACAAAATGATTCCAACAAAGCTCATGTGGCGTAAATGGAATGCAGCCATTAATTAATTTTAAGGAGAAGTTTACTCAGCTGAATTATGGTGTAAACCTGAGTGTTATTCCCACAGGCGTTGACTGATAAAGTCTGTTGTTTGGCCCGCTCGGATTAAACGGACACACGGGTGGTATGTTCAACTGAATTTGTATTTTTATTATTATTTCTTTTTTTCTAGCTTCAGGCTGTATCCTGCACATGGCATGAAAGGAACAGGGAACCAGAGAATCTAGTGTAACGTAGAGTAAGACACTCCTTTCTATTTTAACATTTCCGTTCCCCATTTTTCATCTTTCATTATTTCTTGAGATAGTTATTATGTGTTATATTATAGCACAGCGGATAGCTGGCTTGGCTGAAATATTGGTTGTGGATTCGATTCGCATTAGGAGGAATTATTTAAATTTTCTTCACATTGGTGAACATAAAGCGAGAAACAAAGGTCAATATAAAGCGCGTATTTGGATTCACTCGCACAACAAGAAAGGCGAATTTAGGTGAAATTGGCAAACGGAGTGCAATAAAAAGTGTAAAATCTTATCGTCATTTATTTTGTTGTGATGATAGAATGAGCTAATGGTACTTTTAATTGGCATTAAAATATTGCAACAAAGTCACTTAATTGTTATTAAACATCTCTGAGCATAAAATGTAGTAAATAATTACATGTGTGATCAAATGAGTATGAAAAGTTAAACATAAGTTTGAAAAATTAGCTTACATTCGGCTTTAGGAAATAATTCTACAAATATTTTGGAAATATTTCTAAAGCAGTTTTTTTTTATGCATGAATATTAAATCCTTTTAATAATACATAGAAAGTAGAAAATATATTTTTGAACACTCAAATATACTTGATTAATCTGGTTAAAACTAGTTTCCTTAAATATATGTAAATGGGCTTATTTATATTTATATATCAGTAAATGAATATTATTCGATTGAAATTGTCAAAAACTAACTTTTTACCAGGCTATAAGAAATTTAGTTATTACTAGGGTCTCTGATAACAAGGTAAAACGTGTTGAAACGTTGAGTTCCGCCACTCAGCCTGCAATGTCTCAATCCATCGAAAAGTGGGAAACGGAGTGTACTAACTACTAGGTTCTCGAGATCTCTCTGTCTACTATGCTATACGCGGGATACAGCGTGAAGCTAAAAAAACAAAAGTATCCATCAATTTAAAAAAAAACTGATTTAATTAAGCTTACAGGTATCCTAAGGTATAACTATACTTGTCGACTTGATCGGTTATTAATATGTAATAGTAAAACGGTACGTGTCTAGATTTTATTTAGATCTTCGGTAAGAAAATTAATTGACGGAATTTAACATCGCATTTTATTTATAAAGAGCCAGGAAATTTATATTACATCCACTTTGAACTCGTGATCATGTTGGACGTATGTATGCTACGACTGTGTCATGTTTATTATCGATATAACAATTTCATTATTTTAATAAATTAAGTTCCATTGTTTTGTCAATAAAAGAGAAGATTTTTATTTTATTTAATAAATCAAATTAAATTGAAACATTGAAATAAAAATAAAATAAATAATAAGATTTATTACAAATAATAATTGCTTCCCGCTTTATCCCTTGTGTTCTACGAGGCCTGCTAGAGTCAAAAAAACCTTGTGTCATGGCACTCATTACGTTCGTTCATTGTTCCACTCAAGATGTTGGGAATTGAGTATCTGAACTCAACGCCGCGCTTTATCTTATGAGAGAGGAATGCAGAATTATTTCTCCGAGTGGGAATCGAACCCACAGCCAATCGTGCTTACAGTCAAACTCTTTATCACTGCGCCACGATGCCTTTAAAAATATAAAATAGAACACTTATATACATATTTTACTATATATATAAAATAATTAAATATATCACCAGATTTGTTTCTTCAACTAAGAATACCTGTGTATATTTTAGACCCAGAATTTACTTCACTCTGTAATGAAAGTCTAAATTGAAAATTACTGAACATGTTGCATGTACGATAATCCTAATATGCCTAAGGTTTTAATTAGCATTTCGAATGTTATAATAGTTTCTACATATAATATTTTATTAATACAAGAATATTATATTTAGTTCATCAATTTATTAAGTAGTTTACTTGTATTTGGAGTGAATCCTAATTGGGCTAAATTCTGATTTAGGTAGGTAACGCCCGTCGTGGCGCGCAGAGGCACAAGCAAAAGTGACTGTAAACGAGACAGGTTGTGTCTGATTCCCCACTCCAGAAAATGGTATTTTTCATTTCCTTGGTTTAACCGTAACAGTTAAAGCGCAGCGTTCCGCTACTAGCACGCAATGCCTAAATCTCGGCGGAAAGTGTGGAACGGAGGGTCTTAACACTAGGTTCCCTCTGCCTACCCTGCTCTGCCATGCGGGACAAGCAGCGTGAAGCTATGTATGTATAAAAATGTCTGATTTAGGTCGAGACTATTATATATGCCCAAATATGAGAAAAGATGAATCAGCCTAGAAATTTGCGACCAAAGAGTCCCCTCTCACTGTCCGAGGATATTAATATCTTCTCTACCTTGCCAAACATGGGAAAAAGAAAAGAAAATAATAAGAATCTTTAATATTTTAACAAAAATAAATCGGATTTTAAATAAAGTACATTGAAAAAGTAAAAATTATTACAAATAACCTCAAAAGTGGCTTATTATTAGAAAGATTTATCATATGAAAGAATTATCAAATATAAAACACTGAGATAAACTAATATTTTAGATAATGATAATAAATATTTGAATTATTATTAGGCAACGCTCCTTAGAAGAATCCATTAAACATTTCTATTATGATCAACGCCTCGTCGTGGCGCAGAGGAATAAGCGCGCGACTGTAAACGCAACAGGTTGTGGCTTCGAATCACACCCAGGAAATGTAAAAGTTTAGTATATTCATTTCCTGGGTTTAGTAACAAGGCAAAGCGCGGCGTTGTTCCGTCACTCAGCACGCAATGCCTCACCTGGCGGGAAAGTGGGGAACGGAGTTGTCTTAACAGTAGGTTTTCTTTGTGATCCCTCTACCTACCCTGCAGGGATACATTGTGAAGCTAAAAAAAAAAAAATCAGTGGCCAATTTACCATCAATTTAAAGAAACAAGGGACAGGTGCAGTTCGTTAATTACAAAATGAATTAATTCCATAAAAATGAACTAACAAATCAATGCTAAGGGGGAGTATTTGAATATTCATTATTAGGAAGTTGATTAATCTGTTAGCAGTTCTTGCATACATAACCTGGCAAGTCTGTCTCTGAGTTCCATTTCCCTACTTTGGCTGTTCCTGATAGATCGAACGCTCTAACCAATTGCGTTTCAAGACAAATGCTTTAAAAATTCAGCAAGTTAGTTGAAAAATGAATTACAAATTTCAAATAATAAATTATATATAGAAGTTTGAGTGCTGAGGCACATGCGTGTGACTGTAATCTGTGACACGTTGTGGGTTCGATCCCAGTCCAGGGATATGAAAATATTAATACTTTATAAATATAATATATGGAATCTCTTTATATTTTCATATGGAGTTAAATGCACAATTCTTTTTTATAAGTAACTTTCGTAACACTCGGTCTGGGATCTTATCAAAGGCACCAGCCATCGCATAACATCAACATTAGTTCTCCCAACTACCTTATTCTTCAGAAGATAAAAAATACCTTGAGATTCAGTAAGTTAGCTGAAATGAATTATAAACTAATATGTAAATTTTATGTTTATTGAGAAGAACTAAGACTGTCAGTGTCTGACTGAAAGCAACATTGGTTGTGGATCGATCCCCCAGTCGGGGAAATGATTATGGTGCATTCCGGGAACTGGCGGAAAATGGATTTTTTCTATTATAATATTGCATTGCTCGAAGACGTGCCCTCTCTTTTTGTAGCAGTTGGGTGCAAGTGACAGGAGCAGTGGGATATTAAGGTTGAATGTGGCCAGAGTTAATGAAATACTGCCCCATTTCTCAAAATGAATTTAAATGGTAAATAATAGAAACACCGATAAGATTTTCGAAGTTGCCCTCGAATGCACCCTTATTTAAATAAATAACTATTATATGTGAAACTGTTTTAAAATATGGTCGCACCCTGAAATTTTGGAGATTGAATCCTGACAACTAGCATTCTATCCCCCCTTTATTTTTACTTTCTCCCAATAAATAAAGTCTTAAATGTGACTTATTAGACTAGTCTTTTAAAAACTTTAATCGACATCATATTGAAAAGCTACCAATATAATCATAATAATAAAAATACGTTTTGTAGTAAAACTGAAAGCCATTTCCCAAGCAGTTCATTTTTCATATTTCTCTCAGAACATCAATTATACTGTATAATTTTATATAATAAAAAAGATGGGTAGGCAAAGACGACTCTATGTTTAAAAATGATTATACAGGTACACAGTAACTGAAACGCACATTCACAAGCTAACTTCCTTAAAGAGCATAATTGTTCAAAAGGGGAATAAATAGGTTTCTTTTGAAGGGTCGGCAACGCGTAAGTGATGCCCTGGTGTTGCAAAGCTGTCCATAGGCCACGGTAACCACTTACCATCAGGTGGGCCGTGTGCCTTGTTGCCACCGTCGTGGTATATAAAAAAAAAAAAAAAAAAAAAAAAAAAAAAGTTGTCATTAACATGAATGAAAGAAGAATACTACTGTATAATGCGTTCAATTAAAAAAACGCCTTTATTTCAACGAAACCACCAGCTTCATTATGCTGAATTTTAAACACGCTTCGCACATTTAATTTTGCCTATTTAAACACGTATCTTTTATAAAATTTTCTATCTTCTTTTATTTTTTTTCCATAAATGATATAAAATATGTCAAGAGCTCTTCATCCTGGTGGTGTAATGACACTCCGTCACAGCTAGGTATGGATCATAGAACAAATAATTGGAGGTAAATGCTATGAATATAGATGTATTAGTAAAAATTTTTAGATATGAGAAATCATATTTAAATGTGATTTCGAATCGAACATGAGAATGTCCTAAGAACTAACATACATATATACATAGCTTCACGCTGTATTCCGCATATAGCAGAGTAGGCAGAGGAAGCCTAGTGCTAAGACACTCCGTTCGCCACTTTCCGCCGAATTGAGGCATTGCGTGCAAAGTGGCGGAACTCAACGCCGCGCTTTGCCTTGTTACCAAACCTAGGAAATGAAAATACCATTTCCTGGATTGGGAATAGAACCCACAACCTCTCGCGTTTACAGTCACATGCTTGTGCCTTTGTACTACGACAGGCGTTATGTGCTAGGAAGCCTGACAAATATTAAATTAAACAATACTTTTTCACTTAGCTTTGCGCTTTATCCCTAGCGGAGTGGTCAGTGGGAAAAAACAGCCAAACGCTACTTCTTTCCAAAATTATTTACCTCTTCATAAATGCCCTCCAAGGGGCCCTCATGCTTTTTAAGTGATTATCCTCTATTATCTCTGATAATGTGCTCTCGAAGGTCAACAAAAGTTTTTTGCCACACTCTTTTACTTGCCCACTACGTGCCCAAACCACCTGATCACGTTCTCCTGCATTCTTACTATAACAATCTCGCTTACGCCTGTCTTTCTGTATGTTTCAGATTCGATCATCTGATCTGACTCCTTATGTACTATGAAGAGATTGCATCTCCACGGCACTAATCTTTCAGAGATATGTCAAAAAAGAACGAAAGAAAGATAAATGCTAAATTAAACAACAAGAATTATTATAAAAAGATATCACCATGGCTATTATGATTTGATAGCATCGTACTATTTTTTTTTGCTTAACAAATTTCTAATATTTTTTTGTTCTTTGCAAGAACTGAGTTCTAGTCAGGTTTAATAACTCGAGCTTAATCTCACTCGAATATACCTACTAGCCAGCTCATATACGTTGTGATTTAGCGAGACGCTTCTAAGAGGGATTAGCCTTTAGGATTTTCGGATAATTAGACTTTTATTAGAATTATATTCATATTAATGAAATATTATATATGAAAAAAAATATTAATTATATATGTATTTATTCAGAATATCGACACTTGGCATTTTTTTGCTTGGCAATTATATAACTTATTTTTATGTACATTACCAACTGCACTTATTTTCATAACTAGTATAGAAACACAAGGAACGAAAATACCAGATTGTGTTGAAGCTAAAAATCTTTATAAATTAGAAGAATAAGTTAAAAAATATGTAGTCTGTATAGCTGTTAATATTAAATTTTGATTGTGAACTCAACAGAGCGATATGGTCGTTTTAACGAAAAAGCTTTCAAATAAAGAGTTAATACGAGAAAAATTTTGTGCATACTAAAATTAGGAAATTGCAGTTAAAATATTCTACATGGGTGTATAATATGGAGAAGGTAATCATAGGTAGATGATCATATTACTAGAAGGAAACTGCCTAACCAGGGGAAGGCCTGGCAAAGTGTGGACTCAACTATTTTAACTTCAAATATACCCCTTTTCCATGTAATTAAACTTAATTTAAACACTCAATTCCGTAAAAGTAGTGTATTTAATTTTAAATGATTTACTTCACAATATAGGTCGACTTTTCGCCCGCAGCGTTAACAATACATTGCCAAAAATTTATAATCTGATGGGACCATACACAAATTAATCTTTGAAATAGCACAAGGACCTGTTTTAAGCCGCTATACGCCAATTATTTTTGCCAAATAGCGCTAAATTGGCCATTTGTGGCGCAAATTTCTTCCGTTTGCATAGTTTTATGTTAGCCGTGTTTTATTTAAGCGAGTTTCGCCAAATATGAGGATACGTAATTGCTGTAATTAACCGTAATAGCCCTGTGGTTAATATTCATGGATGTAGGTCGGGGGTAGTAGGTTGAGTAACGACTTCTCCACTGAATCGTTTCTTAGGCATAAATAAGTGCTATATTATTTTGTGTGACGTGGTGCAGTTGAAGCTTGAATACCGGTTGTAATTAGAATATATGAAATAGTAATACATTTAAGAATATTTTCTTTGTGTGGTTGTAGTGAGATAAGTGCGAAACGAGCAAGTAAAAGGAAGCAAGCGTTAAGTAGACAAGTTAACATTCTTGGACGGAAAGTACAAACAACTTAAAAAGTAGTGTCTCAAAAGAAAAAGTTATATACATATGATAGATTTAAATAAGAAGTAATTTTATGAAAAATAAACGAAAATATTCAAATTCTACTCATAGCGACACAGAGGGAACCTGAGAACCTAGTGTAATTTTTTTTTTTTTTTTTTCGAATGGATACACATGCTGTTGACCCTAGCGATCTTTACAGCGACACCGGGGGGGTGAGGGAAGAGGGTGCTCAGTCCCTGCGAAATGCAAGCACTAACTGGCTGCTTGAGAGGATGCCGACAGGCGCAAGGGCGCCCCCTGCGGGACTAGGACCTCGGCTTGCGCGAGTCGTGCGGGCGGGGAAGGGAATCCCGAACCTAGTGTTAAGACACTACCTACTAACATTTCCGTTTCCCACTTTACGCCAAAGTTAAAATAATAATTCCAATTTCAACTTCGATTTATATTAAATCATTCAAAATATCGTATTACTAACAAGAGGGTAAGTTATTATAGCTAAAGATAGATATCAATTCTCTATTAATTAAATTGGAACGCAAGTTCCGTCTGTAATTAATGAAAGCTCCGATGGGCACAACGTTGATGATACTCCAAGAGATCTTGAATATCTTGTTAGTTCAACATCTACTTATTTAAAAAAAAAATTATAAAGAGTTTGTTTGGAAAAAGTTTCTAAACTGCATTGCATTCATAGATTTGCTTTCCTTTAAAGGAAATTATAATCAATTATTTTTCTACTAGGATATATGTTTTAAGGACTTATCCTTAAGTAGGTACTATGCTTGTTCAAATTGTATATGACATATGGTTGAAAGCAAATAATTAAGATTTTTACCAAAAATGAGACTAATAACGCCTGTCGTGGCGCAGGGCACAAGCGTTCGACTGTAAGCATGTGACGGAGTTATTGGATTCGATTCTCACTCCGAAATGCAATTTTCATTTCCTGGGCTGGTGTGTCAGAGCAAGCGCGGCGTTGAGTTCCGCCACTCAGCAATGCCTCAATTCGGCGGAAAGTGGGTAACGGGTAATGTTAACAGTGAGTTCCATATGTATGTATGAAGACCAAAATGAGAAAAACAACTTTTTAAATATAATTTACAAGTAATATTATTACAAATAACTCATAAACTACACGTCAGTTTTAACTATTGGACATTTTTACATTGAAGCACTTCGTTATCATAAAAGTATCATCAAAATTGGTTCGCAATTAAAGGTTATATGATAACACACATAAGCAAAAAATATAGACCAGGTGATAACCGCCTCTTTTTTTTGAAGTCAGATTTAAAAGAAGAAATGAAAACTATTTAGCAATGCATGGATTCGTGCGGGTGTCGGAGCCCATCGCGTTGCAGAAGTTGCTGGGATGAAGTACCTGCGACTTACGACCCGAGTGTGGCAGGTTTAAGGGGGTCCCTTTAAAAATGCGCATTGACGTTCAGCTCCGCTGTCCGCGCTCTCTCTACCTAACCAAATTTGAAAGATCCTATGAAATACACGTGCTAGAAATGACCTGATAATAGTTCTAGACTTGGGCCGGATCTTTTAGTAGAATAGAGATTTCGCTGTTATACCTCTCGCGCCTACCTGTACTGCGTACAAATATGAAATGACAAAATGGATTGCAGTACAGCCTACAGGTATAGAAGTAACAAAAATTATTAACTACGAAAAATACCATTCACGTTATATTGAGAAAATGGTTTTTGAAAATATTCTGTTAGTACAAAACTACTGTACATAGGATTAGTTCACCAGTGGCTCAATTCTGTTCAGTATGGGCGATCGCTTCATTTCGTACACATTGTTTTCCTAAAAATAACAAAATCGACTATTACTCATGTTAGAATATTTATTGTATATATTTATATATGTGTGTGTATATATATATATATATATATATATATATACTATAAATAAAAGGCACTTAAAAGTAAAATTATTACGGATAACTCAAGAAAACTACTCGTCCAGATTTTGGTGAATTTCAGGAACACACCATAATACAGTCGAATTGAAAACTTCCTCATTTTCTTTTGAGTCAGTTAAAACCCATTAATCTCAAATAAAATTAATAACTAATATATAAAAGTAAGTCAGGAGCAGAGCCCCCGAGAACCTTGAGAAACTATTATAAAGCACTAGTTAAATAAGACGCCTCCCATGTGTGCGGAAAGGGTCGCTATCAACGAGTTGGGTCTGGGTTGGAAATATTTTTGTCTAACTCCAGAGGTTACAATCAAACTTTAAATCTGTATAATTAAATGGTTGAAGCGAATGTTATAAATTGATAATATATTTTTTTAGCTTCACGCTGTATCCCGCATATAGCAGGAACCTAGCGTTAAGACACTCTGTTCTCTTTTAACACTTCCGACCTGTTGTAGCGCAGAGGCGCAAGCTTACCACTGTAAACGCGACAGGTTGTGGGTTCATTTCTCACGCCAGAAAATGAATACTCTGGTAAAAAGGCAAAGCGCGACGCTGAGTTCCGACACTGAACACGCAATGCCTCAGTTTCGTCAATGAGGAATATATACATACATACATAGCTTTACGTTGTATCCCGCACATAGTAGGTTAGGCAGAGAGAACCTAGTGTTAAGACACTCCGTTCCCCTCTTTCCGCCGAATTGAGGCATTGCGTGCTGAGAGGCGGAACTCAACGCCGCGTCTTGCCTTGTTACCAAACCCAGGAAATGAAATTTTTGAGTGGAAAATAGGGAATGGAAATTGATAATTCAGATATATTATTACAATTATTGTTCGCTAATCAAAATATATTATAAATCGACAT
The DNA here is from genome assembly GCA_033558755.1 of Philaethria dido. Lineage (NCBI taxonomy): Eukaryota > Metazoa > Arthropoda > Insecta > Lepidoptera > Nymphalidae > Philaethria > Philaethria dido. The sequence continues at coordinate 178,154 of JAKGSA010000873.1, forward strand.
TCAATATACTAAATTGCAGTTAATAATTTGTGTATTGTTCTTTATTTAGAAATTATATTATCAATAATCATCCAATATCGCTTTGATATAACAATAATGCAATCACAATTGAATTGTTGATCAATTATGGTTCAAATAAAGCATTCATTTGTTTCTTTTGTTTTTTTTTATAATCTACTTATGAAGCAAAAACGTGAAGCAAAAACTTCGTACCCCTTTTTACGAAAATTATGCGGACGGAGGAGTATGAAATTTAGCACACTTATAGTTTATAAAGAGAAGAAGTGCAGAATGTTAATATTTTCTTAAAATAATGCATAAAAATTATATTAAATTAATAAAATAAATGTTACACACACTACCATGGTTTGACATCCATGTTTATATATACATACATTGCTAAAGACAACGCGTTATTAACGCGTCAACGGGGACACTAGTCTATTAAGATTGAGACCATTTCGGCGCAGTAAACGCGGTTGGTAGCAGGTTGGATACTCACTCGTGGGGATTATATTTAATTCATTTTCATTTCTACGCTCTAGTAAGACAAAGCTCGTAGTTAAGTTCCGCCACTTAACAGGCAATGTTTCGAATTTAGGTGGAAAACCGCGAACGGAGTGTCTTCGCACTAGGTTCACTACTTTTCTATGCGGGATAAAGCATAAACCTGCTTATACGCATATGTCAGGTAAGCAGAGGGAACTGAGAGCCTAGTGTTAAGACACCTTCGTTCCACACTTTCCGGGCCGAATTGAGGCATTGGGTGCTAGGTAGCGGGACACAACGCCGCGCTTTGCCTTGTTACCAAACTCAGGAAATGAAAATACAAATCTTTTACATTTCCTGGGGCTGGAATCCAACCAACAACCTGTCGCATTTACAATCGCACGCTTGTGCCTCTGCGCCCCCACAGCTTTATTATTAACCTCATATTGGTAAACTGTTTTAAAATTTACTTTTAGATTCCGATAATTTGTTTTAATAAGGAAAGGAAATCTCCAATAATAAGGAGGAAACTTTTATATTCTTAGAAGGAAGCTATCATTATAAATCTTAAGTACCTTTATAATTAAGTTCTTTCCTTAGTAAAAATTACATATTTATCTACTATCATCAATCCATTGTTAATTGCTATCTATTGATAAAGAATACTTTTAAATAAACTTTATAACTATCAAAGTCAAAGTCAAAGTCAAATAATTTTATTCAAAATAAGAAGTTACAAGCTCCATTTTTTGAACGTCAAATAATTTACCACCGGTTCACTAAATTTAATGCCTCAGACCTGAGGAGAACCGGCGCAAGAAACTCAGCGGGACTTTTTTTTTTTTTTTTTTTATCTGTAGTTAGGTTAGGCTAAGGTTAGACCTTCATTTCATAAGAGATACCATAATTGCAATTTATCTTATAATAGACTTTAGACTACAGTTTATACTATATTTTATATATTTATATAGACGAGTTTATACCACGTTTCTTATTTTTTACTTTTATAAATTACTCATTTTTAATTGGGTAGATAGCAGTAGCGAGGCGTCCATATAACTCGATTCCCACCGGCTTGCCTAACTTTTCAAAGACCTAAAAAAAAAGCTCGCCAGAAAAAAGTGGAGCTCGAAAACACAAAGTCAAACAAGGTGTGTCGTCAGGAAAACATTGGGCAAAAAAACAAGTTCCTGACGTCTTATGGACCTAAAAAAAGATCATCCCCAAACTTGGATAGTGAAATTACTAAATGCCTTGACATCTTATACCGGTTTCTCTAAAAATTACCGGCTTCTCTAAATATATATACAGACTTCCCTAAATATACATCGGCTTTTCTAAATAAATATATTTATCGGCTTCCCTAAGTATATATCGGCTTCCCTAAGTATATATCGGCTTCCCTTAATTTACCGACTTGCCTAACTAAAATTTTCACCCCTCACCACTGGTAGATAGCAAGAAATGATAGATAGATAGATAGCAAAAAATATGCAAAGTTATTCTGTTAATGACATATTGACTTTTGTGATTTTTATAAATATTAAATAAACCTATTTTCACATATATTAAATAAAATTATTTAGTCAAATAATTCATTGAATTATGTACATTTTAGTATTCGGAAATATATTTTTGAAAACCGAACCTTTCGAACACAGGTAAACTATTATTCTGTCGGCTATCTTCATATACTATAATATATAGCCCACTAAAACATTGCACAAATTAGCCAATTAGCTTTTACAATACAATTTTTCCAGTGGTTACCAACTACAAGTACAACGTGGGCGATATTAAGCACATAATTGATACGCTTAGAGCTCTAAATTGCGGTATTGATCCCACTTCGACGGGTAATCCGCTATGGAACGCTCTTTCCTGCCGTGATCTGGTGATTAGGACGAATTAATTATACATACTTAATACCCATTTATTATTCAAATAAGAAGACTGAAATTTATAGGCCTCTTTATTGGATTACAGCGATCTGCTTAGCAGCTTCTAAATGGTTTTTATTTTAAATCTTTAGAAACGATTTATAACCTTAATCTTAAAAATGTTAATTTAATTCAACAATATCATAAGTCACTAGATGTAGTTATAATAAGTATATATTACTAGCTTTCCACCCGCGGCTTCGCGTGGTATTTGGTTATATCGCGCGACATTGTAAGGAGTAGCCTATAGTCTTTCCCAAGGTCTAGACTATTTGTCAAAATTGGTTAAGTGGTTTAGGTGTGAAAGTTGTAAACAGTTGAACAATCTTACATGATTTTATGTTTAACAATAAGGAACTTCCATACAAACTTTCATCCCCTATTTCAACCTTTTCTACCATTTTTTTCGCAATAAAAAGTATCCTATGTCCTTTCGCAAGTTCACTTCTATCTTTATACTGAATATCATCAAAATCGGTTCAGTGGTTTAGACGTAAAAGTGTAACAGACAGACAGACAGAGTTACTTTCGAATTTATAATATTATATAGTAAGGATACTAAATTTTCTTCTTCTTCGTGTCACTCTTGGCAGAGTGGTCTTAGTCAATATGTATACTTATACGAGTATGTTAAACAACATATGTTTAAGGAGCCAGGTACAGCTCTCCGTACGTTTTTGCGCCATTTTTCCCTGTTTGACGACATTCTGGTACACTCGTATATTGGTCTCATAGTAAGTTTTAAATAATATTAATTCATTGATAAGAAGTAGGCAACTAAAATATTTGGACTATCTTTGGAACAATTTTATCTTATTTCCTAACCTTAGTTAAGTAATATGAAAATGTAGAGAAAGTTGACAAAAGACCCATACCACGTGTCCGTATTAGAATAAAAAGCACGTGTTCAGAATAAAACTTCCAAAATAAAAAAATTGTAGTCAATCGATCAAATCATAAAAGGTATGTTACAATAAAAGTGACAACTATGAACAAAATACTTCCCAATTGTCATTTCCTAGAAAATACAAGTGAGTAATAACACAACAAGACATGAAATAACTTTGGCAACTTCGGTCAGTGGGTATAAATGTTAAAACGTTGTAAGAACTACCGAAGCGTTCCGAAAGTCGAAACTTTGAAATAATCTGCCATATAATATAATATAATATTTTAACTTGAATACCATTGTTGAAATAAAATGGGACAAAAACTTCTGTAACGACACAACACGTCTGTCGAGTCGAATGCCGCTGTAACTTTTATTGGCTTTATATCTGTATCAGAGTTTTCTTTTCCACAGATCTATTGGGCTTTGTAAGAATCGTCCGAGTTGAATTGTCCTTAAATAGCTTGTTTCATGGAAACCAGGAGTTTCCTTTTATTTTATTTTTTCTAATACAGACTTTGGTGGTTTCTTTAGGGTCCGATGTAGTTATTGGGTATGGCAATTGCCTATTGGCATAAACTTATGTTCACCTAAGATATTTCATATGTGGATGTTTCATTTGTATGGAAGTATCTCGTGGTTCACAAAATAATCGAATGAAACATACTTAACTTATTACTCTGTAATCTATTTTTCACCCTTAAGTAGAATGAGGAATGAAAATGTTAAACGAGAACGCCTGTCGTGGCGCAGAGGCACAAGCGTGCGACTGTAAACGCGACAGGTTGTGGGTTCGATTCCCACTCCAGGAAATGAATTATTTAGTATTTTCATTTCTTGGGTTTGGTAAAAAGGCAAAGCGCGGAGTTGAGTTCCGCCACTCAACACGCAACGCCTCAATTCGGCGGAAAGTGGGGAACGGAATTGTTGAAAGAGAATGGAGTGCCGTAGCACTATATTCTCTGGTTCCCTCTGCCTACCCTGCTGTATGCGGGATACAGCGTGAAGTTAAAAAAAAAGAACGGAGTGTTTTAACACTAGGTTCTCTGGTTCCCTCTGTCTACCCTGCTATGTACGGGATTACAACCTGTAGCTAAAAAAGAAAACAGTATGAGATGACGATCCTTCTAAGCGATTTCGGATAAGTACACAACTTCTATTCATTTCTGCAGTATGGTGAAAAGTAAAAACTTACACCTTTTCTTTTTTTTTTTACTTCACGCTGTATCCCGCATATAGCAGGGTAGGCAGAGGGAACCAGAGAACCTAGTGATAAGACACTCCATTCTCTTTCAACACTTCCGTTTTCCACTTTCCGCCGAATTGAGGTATTGCGTGTTGAGTGGCGGAACTCAACGCCGCGCTTTGCCTTACATTTTAAATACAAAATTTAAAGATACGGCACGTCATGACTCAATTGTATCACATCGTTGCGATTTTCACATTTTTTACTTTTATATTCATTTTAATAATAATAATAATAAAAAACTCTTTATTGTACACACCCATACATAAAAGTAAAATTAAAATAAAGTAATAACAGAAAACGATGTACAACAGGCGACCTTATCGCTAAAATAGCGATTTCTTCCAGGCAACCTTAGGGTATAGGAAATACACAAACTAAGAAATTGGATAGGATGTGAATAATACATACAAATAATAATGATAATATACAAAAAGAAAGAATAAACTACATAAGTATATTCATCATAACATTTACATAAACATATATACACAGATAAATACATATAGACACCCGTAGATACATATATATATATATATATATATATATATATATATATATATATATATACATACATATAAGAAATGAAGTAATAAAATTATCAATGGCAAAAAACATTTTAATACAGTTTTATAAACGAAAATCTGGAATTCAGAAAATTAAAATAAAGAATTTGTTCTGATATTGAAGCGAGCGCTTAATTTTAATGTATCACAATTTCCAGAATCATAATAAGTAAGTGCGTATGAACTGGACGCGTAAAATTTAATAATATAAAATGACATTGTGAAGATGAAATTTATCTGTAGTTATTTCAGTTCGTTGTACGAGTACTCGTATATTTATGTAGGTATATATGGCCTCGGTTATCGTACTTGGATATATGCATCATTTATTATTAAATTGCTCAATTAAATATATTACGACATCATGGCGCAGTCGTACGTTTTGAATGTACACACGATGGTAGTAGATTTGCTTCTCATTTAAAGGATTATTTTCTTTTTCCTGATTTGGTGACAAGCTATGTCCCAAACTTAGGTGGCCAATGAGGGAAAAGGCGGTGACTGGCTAAATTTAATTAGTTTTTTTTGAGTAATTGCGAAGAAATGAAAGGAGACGTCTTATTCTTCTGTCAAATGGGATTTAAGAATGTTTATTTGAATGAACTATATAGTTTAAAAATATCTACAATTGTTTTTTAGGTAATTTTTTTATTATTACACATGTCCACTTAATAAAATGTGTTAGTAATGTAAAAATTTAAGAACTTCATACAAAACTTGTCACTTTCGAACTACATATTGAAATACTTTTTGAAGTTAACAAAATGTTTTGCAAAATTTTTACAATATGTTTCAAACAAGAAAAACGAAATTAAAAAACTTTATGTAAAAGTAATATGAACGTGTATAGAAAAAATTAACTCTATTCCATATTTTATTTATCCAGACATCAATATATTACTAAAAGAATTTTAATTAAAATAATAAAAAAATAGTTCTACAAATTTTATATATTATGTAATTTTGAAATGATTCTAGCGTATTGAGTCAGAAGGTGATTTTGAGCACGTTGGTTGTGGGTTCAGTCCGCGCTCGAGAAAATGATTATATACATACATACATACATACATAGCTTCACGCTGCATCCCGCATATAGCATGGTAGGCACAGGGAACCCAGTGTTAAGACACTCCATTCCCCACATTTCGCGCAATTGAGGCATTGCGTGCTGAATGCCGGATATTAACGCCGCGCTTTGCCTTGTTACCAAACCCAGGAAATGAAAAATTCCATTCCTGGAGTGGGAATCAAGTCCACAACTAGCCGCACGTTTGTGCCTCTGCGCTACGACAGTCATTAATGTCTCAAAATCTGAAGGAATCTTAAAGAATTCTTAGGAAGGAAGTACGGAATGCCTATCAACTAGTTTCTCCCCAATTATCCTGCTATGCGCGAATATGTCTGAAATTGCTATATATATACGAGTATTTATTAAATTTTGAATATTGTACAATATTACAAATGGACTAATCGTACAAATCACTAAGAGATTGAATAAAACGCAAATCAACCGTTAATATTTGCCCACCAAATTCTAACCTCTTCTTACGTAATAATAAAGATTTCAGCTTTTGACTATTTTAAGACGAAGTTTATCACAAAATTGATTTTATATCTCCAATGATTGATAGCTATCTATGTATAAAATTCTATTACGAGCTTGAATGAAAGGCTTGGCATGATTAATGACTGAGGATGTCCGTTAAAACTCCAATTGTTGCAGAGTTGTTAGCAATTTGTCCTTGATAAATTATGAATACCCGTTTATATAAAGAGTCCTAGACCCATCAATCATGGCAGATTTTAGTTGAATTAAGCTTAAATTAAGTTAGTGTCATAGGATTATTTTCTTTTGTTTGGTAATGTTTAGGTATCTAATTTAATTTATATTTCATAGGAAATTGTTAGCGAAAGCGAGTATGTTAAAAAATATACCTTTATACATGGAAATCGTGGCGTTAAAAGCGGTGGGGGGGGGGGGGGTTTGGGGGGTTTCCGTAGTTATAAATCTATTATGAACATATTCTTTATTTATATAAGTGCTCTCATTTTTCATAATGTATAACATTTTTAAGTGAGGCTTGAACTCATTCCTATCTTCCGCACTTTATATCCCCGCACGTTGTCATCTATATAAATTAAAAAGGAAACATACGCATTACGTGTTCACTAGCGGAACTCAACGCCGCGATTTAACAGAGTGAGGAATTGAAAATACTAAGTATTATTTGTTATAAATATTATATATTTTCATTTCCTGGAGTTGGAATCGAACCCACAACCTGTCGCGTTTACAGTCGCATGCCTCTTTGTGCCTCCTTGTGCCTCTGCGCCACGACTGGCCTTTCGTAATTATTCCAAATACATTATTTCAAACACACCTGCAAAATCAGTGAAAATAGAAAGAAAACATTTGCTGAATTTATTTTATTGCGAAAGTTATAAGCGCTCATCATAAAAAAGACAAGCGCCCTAGAAACATTCTTGAACGCCTGCGAATACCTTCAGCGATCCAACGCAATGTTTTCAAGTAAAGCTTTATTTTAGTGTTGTATTATTAAATATTCGTTTAAAATAAAATTTAATTACTGCTTTTTGTGCCATTTCTTGAATATTAACTAGTTTAATTAATTGGAGAATCATTGTAATAAACTTTTTATCGTACTCGCTGAGTTCTTATTCTAGCCAAAGTCCATCCTATAGTCTTAGTTTAGCTTTCTATATATTCTTGTGGTTACTGTGAAAAGAGATCCTGTCAGTGCGTTATATTAAAAGGCATTATTATATCTAAGAGGTCTAGACATAGGGGGGATACAGTCCAATAAGTAGATATTGGACTGTGTCTCGTGTGCTCAACTAAAAATATCGTGCCATCGTGGTGCAAAGCTACTGTTTAAGATTTCCTTTTCCCACTTTCTACCGAATTGAGGCATTGCTTTTTTTAGTGGCGGAACTTAACGCCGCGCTTTGTTTTGGTTTTCCTGGTAACCAGAACAAGGATAATAAAAACACTAAATATTCATTATTATATATTAATTCCCTAAAGTGGCAATTGAACCTAAATTCTGTCGCGTTTACAGTCGCAAGTTTGTGCCTCTGTGTGACGACTGGTCTCTGCTAAATTTCATTTTAATTATTAATTAACTTTTGAAACAAAAAAAAAACAATTTTGACTGAATATCAATAAATGCTCTCTATATAACTAAAAAGTTATATCAAAATGAGTAAACAGGCAAAATCAAACATACGCTATATACTTAAAGTTACTTCGAAAAAAAGTCAAGTACAGTCTGTATTCATTAAATTCTTTACTGGGCCGTACTATTTTTAATTACTGATCGATACGAGTGAAAATAATGAGTATCTCCTAACTTTGATATTTGAGAGATGTCATAATAATATGCAAACTCTTGAATACTTCTCGCCCTGGTTTTATCAGAGTATGAAAAAGAACCTAGTTCTTTTTTCGTACAAATTACATACCTTCAATGTACGAAACTCTTGTATTCATTTTATGTGACGTGTAAATATGTTTAAATTTTATATAACGTATATGTTAACTTTCATCTGAGATAATAATTACGAATAACTCAAGAACTTTTCGCCAGATCTGAACTAAATTTAAATGGGACCACATCAAAAGCACCATATAAAAATAAAGAATCACTAAAATTAGTTCACTTAATAAAAAAATATGCGAAAAAATACAGTCGACTTGAGAATCTCCTACTTTCTATGAAGTCGGTTAACAACGTAAAATAAGTAATAAGGACTTCTATAAACGGAAATAATGCGAACGAAAAAGTATGAAAATTGGAAAATTTAAAGTCTATATAGAGAAGAACTGTAGATAACCAGTTTTTTATATAAAGATGCATTAGAAATATATATTCATTTTATTTAAGACACTCTGTTCTCTTTCAACATTTCCGTTCTCCACTTTCCACCGAATTCAGGTATTGCTGAGTGACGGAACTCAACGCCGCACTTTTAATATTACACATACTATCACATGTTTGACAAATACTTTTATTAAGTGACATATACGTTGGCGTTGAGTTCTGCCACTCAGCACGCATTGCCTCGATTCAATGGAAAGTGGGGAACGGAGTGTCTTAACACTAGGTTCCCTTTTTTTTTTTTTTTTATGGATAACGGATGGCAAACGAGCAGAAGGACCACCTGATGGTAAGTGGTTACCTTCGCCCATGAACATCTACACCACCAGAGATGTTGTAGATGCGTCCAACCTAGAGGATAGAGACGGAAGGGGAGGATAATGTAGTAGTCCGCTATCGGAACCACCACATTTTTGGGAAAGAATGGGTGGGAAAGGGGAAAACCTGGCTTACATGCCATCGAACCGGAACACATCACAAGATATTTGGCGGTTCGTCTATGACATGATAGTGGTCGCGAGCCAGACGGAGGACGAACCTCCTACCACCAACCTCCCTCTGCCTACCCTGCTGTATGCGGGATACAGCGTGAAGCTACGTATGTATGTACATATACGTTGCTAAGACACCGAATATTTAACACATACCCACAATAATTCAATAAACATCAACAATAAGGAACTAAATAAAAAAATTATATATTATTAAATATTTTCGTTAATTGACTACATCATTTATATTTGGGGCGTACATTTTCATAATTCAGATAAATTCATGTAAATGTTTTCAGCGTCGATGCTGCCAAATGGAACGGGCTAATGTAGGGGCTAGGCCATAATAAATATTACTGTGTTTCTGTTTTTGTAGGGAAAATAACTGACTACGATTGTATCTATGAAGCACCTAGTATTTTTTGTATGGTATTTTTAAAATATGGTCGTCTTTTTTAAAATTTTAGTAAATATGTAATTTTTTCTTTTTTTTAACTTCACGCTGTATCCCGCATATAGCGGGGTAGGCAGAGGGAACTAGAGATTCTAGTGTTAAGACACTCCATTCTCTTTCAATATTTCCGTTCCCCACTTTCCGCCAAATTTGCATTGCGTGTTGAGTGGCGGAACTCAACGCCGCGCTTTGCCTTGTTACCAAACCCAAGAAATGAAAATACTAAATTTTACATTTCCTAGAGTGGGAATCGAATCCACAACCTGTCGCGTTTAATGATTTCCTTAAATTAACGCAGATTTCCTGAAGCGCCTGTAAGAATATGAGTACTTTTGTCAAATACCTCTGTAGAGTGAATTTTCATTATTGCAAAATTTAAATAGGAACATTATACATGTTAGGAATATTTGGGATGTTTGTGGGTACAACGGAGAAAAAATTGAAAAAGGTCACTCTATTTTCCGCTTTTGTTACGATATCTATTTCAAAAACGATTATAAAATTTATCAGAACTATGGACTATGTCTAGAAACTCAGGTAGTTCTCATTCGGCATGAATTTCCCGACATTTCGTGTTGAGTGGCGGAACTGAACGTCGTGTGCTTTCTTGTCAAAGCGGAAAAATCTAAATAACTTATAAATAAATAAATAAATTCTTTATTGACCATAAAAAATATTACATTTAAAGGCTTACTAACTCCTAAAATAAGTATACACTGTGTTATAGGAGCTAGTGACTTCCCTGTTTAGTATACAAGAGTTAATTAACAAAAAAAAATCAATAGAAATATATGTAACATGAAAAAAAAAATAGAAAAAAAGAATAACTATATTTATCAGTAATACTTGCCCTGTGTGTGTGTTAAATGTTTATGAGTGTGTGTGTGTGTGTGTGTGTGTGTGTGTGTGTGTGTGTGTGTGTGAAAAAAAAAATGTGTGTGTGTGTGTGTGTGTGTGTGTGTGTGTGTGTGTGTGTGTGTTTATGCCCATAATATATGCTATTTTTAATGTTTATTTATATATTTATTACCTTATATATAATTATTCCCCCGTGCGGTAATCTACCCCACAACCATTTCGCTTACAGCAGGCGCGTTACTGCGCCATGATGGTCTCTCATAAATGTTTATGACCTTATAAAAATAATTTTATAAGACCAGTTGTAGCGCATAGGCACAAGCGTGCGACTGTAAACGCGATAGGTTGTGGGTTCGATTACGACTCCAGAAAATGAAAATATTAAAACAATATTTATTATTTTCATTTGCTCGCTCTGGTTACAAGGCAGAGCGCGGTGTTGAGTTCCGCCATTCAGCACGCAATGCCTCCATTTAGGGGAAAGTGGGGAGCGAAAATGTTAAAAGAGAACGGAGTGTCTTAACACTGGGTACTCTGGTTCCCTCTGCCTAAACTGCCCGATGCACGATACAGTGTAAAAGGCAAAAACTTATTAAAAACCGATTCAATGTAATAATTTTGTTTTCATTCACCATTTATTTATGAATTATGCGTGTTGGATAACAAACGGTCTTTAATATGTAAATACAATATTTCATAGTCAATTTCGTAAAGGAGTATAATATTCATATTATTTATTCAACAAACATCTGTTAGCTTATTGGCACTGAATTCATAACATTAATATTAAAACGAATTTTGTTCTAGCTCATGTTTTATTTTGTATTTTTTATCACATTCACTGTAAAAGTTAGTGGAAAATTTGATATTTCTTACGTGGTTTTGTCATCAGCTGAAGTTCACGGAAGCCTAGTGTGTTCTTGTGGCCTCGGCCACTAGTAGTTTAGCTTAGCTTTTAGCAGTTTTAGTGGGTATACGGACAGCATATATCTACCGGTTTATAGTCCCACAAAAAAAAAGGTAAAAAAGGTGTCTTTGTTATCAATCGAAGGTATATTTTAAATTGTTATAAACTTGAAATTTTAAAGCATAATTTCTCACAGTGGCAAAGATTTCTTTTTTGTTTATATATCATCGATATTACCAATACTAGCAAAACTATTTAGAGAAATACGGCGTTGAGTACCTTTGCCAAAATATCTCCCAACATGAATAAAAGTAAAAATCACAGTTATCTCACCAAATTATTTCAAGAATTAGGATATTGTTTTCTAAAAACACTAGAAAACAAAAATGTTAGTGTACAACGTAGGCGATGTTTGGTCCAAAACAAACTACTGTTATACTAATGGGGATTATCTTATCTCATATACATAATGTCCTCTCGGCCAATATTTACAAGTTGGCAAGCGAGCCGCCACTATCTGTACCGCGAACAAACTGCAAAGTAATGAGAACCAAGAAAGAAGATATTATATATATAAAAATATATTTTTTTATATATTATATTATAAAGGATATTTCCGATTATATTATTATGAAATACTTTATTAAATTTAATTATCAAAAAGATTAAATTTGTTATATTTTTCTCAGCTTCATAGCAGGGTGGTAGCCAGATAGAACCTAATGTCAAGACATCTCGTTTTGTACTTTCCGCCCAAATCCGAAACATTGCATATTGAGTGGCGGAACTCAGCACCGCCCTTTGTCCTACCAAAGCTAGGAAATGAAAATAATTTAAATATAACTAATCATATATATGTGTGGGAATCGATCCCACAACCAATCACGTTTACAATTATATGCTGTAAAAAGAATACAAAAGGCATTAGCTAAATGCATTAATTTCAACATGTATCTATAAATATGTTGCTATCGGTTCTAGATGCGATACAATGGTACGTATTATATACTATTGACAATAAATGCAGACTTTACAATAGTATTCGTTATTTAACAATAACTATTTTATTCAGTTTAGTTTAGTTTAGTAATGTTAAGTTTTTCGCTAAAACTTAACATTACTACTAATTCAAAGACTTAAATTAATAACCTCTAACTGTCAAGTGTCAACGTTAACATTTAAACAACATAAGTTCCGTGTCACGTACTTAAAAACGTTTTGTTTTTGCATTGATAACATAAATACATAAAATGTCGGAAAAAATGTCTATGTCAACATTATATGACATGATGAAACAAGAAATGGAGAAACAAGCTAAACTTATTACTACTAATACAGAAAAGATTATGTTATCTATAGAGGAAAAAATAAAACCATTAAGAGAAGAAAACAAAAATCTGAGGATGGAAATTGAAATGCTTAACAAAAAAATTACTACATTGGAAGATATGAATAAAAAGAATAATATAATAATACACGGGATGAAAGAATCAGAAACAAATTATTTACAACTATACAATAATGTGAAACAACTATTCCAAAAAGTAGACGTAAATTTAGAAAATTACGATATAAACAAAATGCATAGAATTGGAAAAAAGACATCAGGAAAAGTAAGACCAGTGCTGATTTCTTTTACTACTTATAACAAGAAAATTGAAATAATGAGAAATAAGAAAAAAATTACTAAGGACGTTTATATAACTGAAGATTTTTCCAAAGAAACCCTACAGAAACGCAAAGAATTACTACCACAGTTGAAGGAGGAAAGGGAAAAGGGAAACGTAGCCTATATATGGAATGATAAACTTATAGTAAAACCAAAAGAAAATGAGAAAAGAAAAAGAGGCAATTCAACATCTCCTGATAAGTACCCACAACGACAGGAGAAGACAAAAAATATAATAGCCCCAGCTAAACTACAAAGAACAGACCCATTTGCATATATGCGTTCCAGATCACACTCCCTAACAGAGAAAACTTCTACTAACCTGTAGGAATCACTAGACACCGGTAACCATCAAAGAACAAACAACAAGTATTATAAAATAGAGAAAAATCTCCCCAACCCGGCTGGTCACCGCAGGGTAAGAGACCAAAACCCTCCAAACCTTTTGGAAATTAAAACTACGGTTAAAAATTACAGAAACAGTAAATTTAACAATATATTCATTGCAACGCTGAATACAAGGTCATTAAAAACTCAAGAAAGACTATTTGAATTGGATTGTGCATTACGTCAAATAAAATGGGATATTATAGGCTTATCTGAAATTAGACGATCAGGAGAACAAATTGAAGAATACGATAATTATATATTTTATTTTAAAAATACAACACCTGGCCTGTATGGAGTTGGTTTCATAATAAAAAAATACCTTAAAGATAATATCCTGGATTTTATTGGTGTTTCTGATAGGATATCAATTCTAAATATTAATCTTCCTGAATATAAGCGACCCATATCAATAATACAGGTATACGCTCCTACGGAAAATGCTGGAGAAGAACAAAAAGACCTATTCTACCACGAATTAAAGCAAGTGATGCAACAAGTATACAAAACAGTAGTAATAATGGGAGACCTAAATGCCCAAATAGGTAAAAGGAACAAAAACGAAGACTACTATCTGGGACCTTTTTCATCAGGAAAGCGCAATAACAACGGCCAAAGACTAATAGAATTTGTCCAAGAGTTTAACCTAAGAATCATGAATAGCTTTTTTAACAAAAAACTCAGCAGGAAATGGACGTGGGTGTCACCGAATGGAAAAATTAAAAATGAAATCGACTTTATAATCACTAACAAACCAAAACTATTCACTGATGTAGGTGCCATAAATCAACTAGAATTTAATACAGATCATCGAATGCTTCGTGGGAAAATGTCGACCCATGCAAAACAATCTAGAAGACCTTGGACAAGCACCCACGGAATAGTAAAATTACCCCTATCAGATATGATTTTGTCACCTCTGAAATCTGCACTACAAGATTAGCTTCAAGAAAAACAAACTATGCAAGGAAAATATGACAACCTGGAAAACCAACTAAAAACAATTCAAAATAACATTATTACAACAAAATTTACAAAAGATAAAATAGGAGAAAAAGCAAGAGATCTAATAATATTGAGACACAGTTTGATGCAACAAAAACCAATTGATAGGAGTGAAATAACAAAAATAAGCAAACAAATCAACTTATGTATAAGAAATCATAGACAAGAAACTAGGCTTAATAGAATAATGTTACACTTAGAAACTACTGGAGGAATCAAAAAAGCACAGAAAGAGCTACAGGATTGTGTAAACTGGATAACTAAAATGAAAAAAAAAAACCTAAACACAACAAAAAGAACAATACAAACCGCACATTAATACCAGACATCGCTACAGACTTTTTATCGAGAACTCTATAATGATTTGAACTTTATCATTATTCGAAGTCAATAACAAAATTACTGAAGAAGAGATACCATTTATTACTAAAAACGAAATAATTAAGTAATTAATTCTCAAAATAATAAATCACCAGGAGAAGATGGAATCTCGAATGAACTTTTGAAAGGATCCTCAAAATAATACGCTGAATTCATTATACGATATATTCAACGATTAGTCCTAAACAAAGCCACAACAGCCCAATGGACCACATCAACAACATTGCCCTGATAAAAAAGCAAAGATGGCATTACCTGGCACTCATAGTCATTGGGGGGTCTCATGTCCAATCTTTACAAGATATTTAAAAAAGTGATTTCGATCGAATTACTATAAACTTGACGAAAATCAAACTTCAAAAGAGCAGGCAGGTTCGCAGCGGATTCCAATTTTGCGATCACATATTCACAAACTTCTCAAACAAATTACGGAGAAGTACAAAGAATATAGATTGCCCTACCATTCATGTTTGTGGTGGATTATCATAAAGCTTTTGACTCAATCAAACATAAAAAAAAAAAAAAATCTGGGAAGCTCTTGTCGTGTCAAGGTGTACATAAAAAGTATATTCGTCTCATTATGGAAATTTATAAAACATGACTGCGAAAAATAAAAACTGAAAATTTGAGAGACGTGTTTTCCATCAAAGCCTTTTGGCAAGTGAGCTGTAGGGGGACCACTCATCACCAAAATTATTTTTCAGCGGACGCTAGAACTGCTTTCCGTAAACTTGACTGGTCGCTAGCGGATTAAGAATAAACGGGAGAAATGCTGAATCACCTCGCTTCAAGGCTTTATTGACCCTCGTAATAATTTCTAACAGTCCAGAACAAGCAAACTATGCTCAACCAACTTAGAGTAAAGGAAAAGCAGAGAAGTGGGCTCTTTGCCAAAAATGAATAAGACGAAAACAAAACTAATGACTCAACCATTTGAAGTTACCTGTAGTAGTTCACACAATGACCAATTGGATTAAGTGTAGGATGAATTAAGGGCTTATATCTTAAGGCAGATTATATCTCCAACATACGATGTGTTAATCGAAAAAGAGATACAAAATAGGGTGGTAAATGTGGGAAGCTTTGAAACGATGATTCGGGCCTTAAAAAAGAGAGAACGAAAAGCCAGTTACTACCCATTAATTTAAAAGCAAAGTGAGCGAACACATGCAGGCATTTCTCCTACCATGACTTCCATGGCTGCCAGACATGGGCCTTAACTGTACAAAAATATAAAGAAATTACAAAGTCTGTCAACACAGCATGGAAAGAAGTATGCTTACTATAAAAGAAAAAAGATAAAAGTTAACCTAAATGTTATTCGTCAAAACAAATACTGTAGAAGTATCATACACCGTCAGGAAGCCAAAATTTAAATGGGCAGGACATCTTATTAGAAGTAATGAAACAAATGGGCAAAACAGGTGGTAGAATGGTACCCTAGAGAGTGGAAAAGAGAAAGAGAGGAAGACCGCTCTACTAAAAGAAAAGATGGAGTGGAGGACATTAAAAGTGGCTTCGCACGCTGTGGGATGAGGAAACCCACGATCGGGTCTTGTGGAAAGGTTTGGGGAGGCCTATGCTAAGGCAAAAAAAACAATCTTTTACCGGTGTCAGTCAAAAATTCTAAAACTATATATATATTGTATGTAATTTTAGATTGTTAATAAAGGCTTTATTATTATTTTGATATAAAAACTCGTTGCAGGTTCTCGGGTTCAAAGGAACCCGGCCTCTTGAAGGCTTGGTGTGGGGACACAGGTCCAAACACGTAGAGGCCCCCTTTGAGACAACAATATTTATTTCCGACGCATTGATTCGGATCCATCTCCTGAGTAAATCATAGGCAATTGCTCTCAGAGATGGTCACCAGTCAATGCGTAGGGAGCTTTAAGTGGAACATATGGAAAACCAAAATAGCTATGGAATGGAGTTTGATGGACTAAGTACTCGGCTATTGATTGAGGATACTGACGTCCGCCTTTTTCAACAGTCTCAAATTGAAAAAGGTTAGCGGACGGTGACTCACCCACTAGATGGCCCCCAATAAAGTGGCGTAGTGCCTGGCGCCTGTACTCGGTGTGGCTCGCGCACTGGCGGTAAAACGAGTGCACCGGTTTCACCATCGCGAAAGCTGTGAGCGGTTTCGCTATTACGTGCAGATTGGAGCACTTCCACCCCCGAGTTATTATAGCTTCCCTTGCGCTCCACTCTGCCGGTCAATGAAGGCGCAAGCCAGAGGCGGGGGATAAATTACAATTCCTCTGAGTGTCTCAGGTCCGTGGGGGGTCGCCATACTCCCCAACAGCTCGCTGCCGCCGCCTGCGGGATTATTATTATTATTTTTTTATTTATATGTATATATTCTTCTCGGCATACAATACCGGTTACAAATGGACTATCACGGACCTAGGTCAAGTGAGAGCCATAATAAAAGAATCATATTTAAATTTGTGGAATGCTTAAAAATTTCCTAACAATTCTGCATGTATTTAAAATAGCTGCTTTTTGTAAAATGGCATAAGTATATGGAGGCAAATTAAGTGTTTTTATAGATTGGTGGAGGTTTTTGGGAATGACGCCTGTTGTAGAAATGACTATAGGGATTATTGTTACCTTCTTCAATTTCCACATTCTAACTATTTCATCTTTTAAATCTTCGTACTTAGTAAGTTTCTTAGAAAAAGTATTTTGTAAATTATGTGAATTAGGTATTGCAATGTTTATAATTTGTGCGGTTTTATTTACTTTATCTATGAGTGTAATATCGGGTCTATTGTATGGTACAGTCTTATCAGTCAATATAGCTCTAACAAAATATAACTTATAAAATTCGTTTTCTATTACAGTTTCTGGGGCGTATTTGTAATATGGTACAGATGGTGCGGAGCTGAGGTTATATTTAATGACTAATTTTTGATGAATGATATTTGCAACTTGATCGTGCCGGTGCTTATAATCAGTCTGAGCAGCTGATATACAAGCACCGGTTATATGTTGTATTGTTTCAGAAGCTCTATTGCATCGTCTACATATGTCGGTTTGAAATGATTTTTTTATTATATATTTTTGGTAATTTTTTGTTTCTATCACCTGGTCCTGGATTGCTATCATAAAACCTTCAGTCTCTGGGAAGAATTCACCGCGTCTAAGCCATTCGTTCGATGCTGCTTTATCGACGTAATTCTGACTTAGCTCGCTCAAATGTCTTCCATGAAGAGATTTCTGAGCCCATTCTTTGATCTTAGTGAGTCTATCCGTATGTAAATCGAATTCTGGTAAACTTTTTTCTTTGAGATTTAGAGGACTTAGCTTTCGATCATTTTCGACTATGGCTTCGTGAAATGTGGATGTGCTACTCTTAGAATGAAAATATTTTCTTAAATTTGTTATCTGCTTATTATGTAAATTTGCTATGTCTATTAAACCTCTACCACCGTCTACTCGTTGTAATGTCATTCGTTGTACACATGATCTCGGATGATGTTTGCGATTTTTACTCAAAGTCGTATTAATAATGCGTTGAAGGTTTTTCAACTCTGTTTTGTTCCAAGCTATAACTCCAAATGAATACGTAAGAATGGGTATTGCAAAACTGTTAATTGCTTTTATTGTGTTTTTTGAGTTAAGCTTTGATTTAAGTATTGAATTTAATCTATGTCTGAATTGTTTTGTCAAATTTGATTTTATCTCTTTATGATGCGTGAGGTTTGATTGAATATATCCCAAATATTTATATGTCTCATTTTCCATCAATGACTGTATACATTTCCCATTTTTCATTAAATATTCATGCATATAGTTTTGTCTTGCCTTAATTGCGTTAATTTTACATTTATCGATTCCAAATTCCATATGTATATCTTGTGAAAATGTTTCCGTTAAATTTGCAAGCTTATTTAAATCTTCTTTTGTTTCAGCGTATAACTTAATGTCGTCCATATATAGTAAATGGTTAAATATTTGCAGTTCAGTTTTATGAGTCAACTTATTCTTATATTTTAGTTTATATCCTACATGAGTTGAATTTAATATATTAGACAAAGGATTTAAAGCAAGACAAAACCATAAGGGGCTTAGAGCATCACCTTGATATATACCGCGCTTTATTTTGATTGGTTCAGTCTCTATGGTATTATCTGAAGTTGTTAATTTTAATGTTGTCGTCCAATGATTCATGATATTCTTTAAAAACCCTTGGATTATTGGATGTATTTTGTAGATATCTAACACTTGCAATAACCAGGAATGTGGAACTGAGTCGTATGCTTTCCTGTAGTCAATATACATAGTAAAAATGTCTTTTTTATTTTTGTTCGCTTGTTTTAATATTACCGAATCAAATATTAATTGCTCTTTACAACCCTGACTAAACCTTTTACAACCTTTCTGTTCTTCTGTAAGAATCTTGTTATCTACTAAATATTTATGAATACTTTCTGTTAGGCAAGATGTAATTATTTTGTATATTGACTGCAGGCAAGTTATGGGTCTATATTTTGAGGGATCCTCCAGACTATTTAAATCCTTCGGGATCAAATATGTGATTCCGGTGGAAATATATTCAGGCATATCATTCGGATTTTGTATGAAGTTATTAATATGTTTATGAAGATGTAAATGTGTGTGAGTGAATTTTTTGTACCAAAAATTGTGAATGAAATCAGAGCCAGGTGCCTTCCAATTATTTAATTTTTTTATGGTTAACTGTAGTGTTTCAAGCGATATATTTTCAAATTGCATACTTGATTTATTTTGACATTGCATTTGTTCATGACTAATCCAATCTGCATTAAAATTATGTGTAACGGGATTCTCCCATATTGAGGCCCAATACTTATGAAAATCATCTCCTGTCGGTGAAGTTAATTTTGACTTTTCAGTACTTTTGTTAGTAGAAGTTTTTAAGTTTCTGTAAAACTGTCTTTCATTAGAAATAAACTGATTATTTTGAACCTTTCGCACTGTGCATGTTTTGTATCTTTGTAATCTGCTGTTTGTGAGTGTAAGTTTTTGTTTAAGTGTATCAAGAAAATGGAATAGTTGTGTATTTGGTTCCTCATGTGTAGAATGTATTTTATAACTTTTTTTAATTATGTTTACATGATAAACTACTTTTTTACTTCTATTACCGTTAATATATTGAGTCAATCGGCCTATTTTAGTTCTTAAATCTTCCACTTTTTTCTCTAGACGGACCTGCCATTTTGGTTTCTTTATTTTTGATCTCCTTACTGTGACATCTTGTGTAAGTTTTATTTTTGCACCATTCATTTTTGCTGCTGTCCACGCCGCACAATATATTATAGTTTGTAACGATTGAAAACTTGTATCTGTACTTATTTTTTCTGGTAATGACACTGTGTTTATATATTGTATTATACGGGATAGTTTTTTTGATGATTTCTGCCTGGGTATATAATTTCTTTTGGTAGGTTCGATATCTGTGAAGAATGCTAAACTTTCACTAAAAATCTTGTCTATTTCTCTATTCCTTTCCATTAAATTTGGCTTCTCTGAATCATAATTATTATTTTGTGATATATCGGTATAATCCTCAAAATTTTCCACTTGTTCATTGATTTTTCTGTTAATATTTACAAAATTAATTTCTGATTGACTACCTATTTGTTTTTGATTAATTGATTGTAATTCTGATGCTATTTCAATTTTGATGTCTTCAATTTTTTGCATGGACAATAGCTTATTTTTAACGATAGATCTTCTCTGGTCTGCTACTCTCTGCTCTGTAATATGTGATAAATATGGAAATCTCGTAACAAAATCTTGATGAAGATATTGTCTATAGGCTGTTTTATTGGTTTCTAAGCACGTTATTCTAAAATATGATCTCATTATAGCTATATTATATTCTTCACTCCATTTCATACGTTGTCCTTGTGAATTTTGCATATTATTTATTTGATTTTCTTGATCATTGGTTGATATATTTCCTAATTCTTTTTTTACTTCTTCATATATTCTATCTATTGTAGTTTGGGGCAATAATTTATTACGAACTATGGCTCTTCTTTGATCTCCAACACGTTGACGGGTAACTTTCATATTAGGATATTGTTCAATAAATTTTGTATATAATGGTAGGAGGTAGGTTTTTGTATCAGTTTCTAGCAATGTGAGAAGTAAGTACGTACGCAGGATGAATTCGTTCATTTCTCTGCTCCATTTATTGCGTACCTTAGGGTTAATGAAGGTGGGTACAGATACATTGGCATTTGCCTCCTGTACAACATCCTCCACAATCATATGAATAGATGAAGATGTAGATGATGATGCGAATGAATTGTTCGGTGAAGAGGATGATGAAAAAGTATGAATTGGTGAATTTGATGATAAAGATGATGTTTTTCCGGCTGTATTATTTTCGGGATCTAGCCCGATGAGTGCCCGCCTGTTCAGCTCCTCATCGCCGACGGCCCGTAAGCTGAGACACCCAGCGTCGGCTCCAGGTGCGCCCCGACGAACTCCGGGAAGCGGCCGTAAATTGTATCTCTTATTACTTCTTTCCATAGTACAAAAATTATTATTATTATTATTATATTTCTATTTAGCACGTGATATGCACGCTTCCATGTGTTTATTTAAAGTAAGCTTGTTTTCATTATCTTAAAATATCACATATTTTAAATGTTTTCACTTAAAGCGTAATATTTGTATTCAAGACAATTATAATTTTGTTTATATGTTAATTATACCATGAGTTATAATTAATTAAAAAAATTGAGAAGATATGAGTATTGTAGAACCAGGTTTTGTTTTGTTTTGCTTGATGGAATGCGAATGACTATCTTAGTTAGCAAGAGCGCTTAAACATGTTATTTATGGGTATGTAACATTTCCTGGGTTTGGTAACAAGTTGAGTTCCGCCACTCGGCACGCAATACCACAATTCGGCGGAAAGTGGGGAACGGAGTGTCTTAACACTAGGTTCC